>JACEFZ010007617.1:427500-607500 GCA_014155875.1 Cepaea nemoralis | reverse complement strand
AACATCTAATGGCAGTAGAAATGTGGTTTCTGAGGAAAATGCAAAGAATACCACGGACGGACAGAAAAACCAATGAGCAAGTCCTACAAGAAAGAAATGAAAACCGTAAACTGATTAGATAAATTAGAGGTAGACAGTCGCAATTTTTTGGACACGATATTAGGAGAAATAAATTGGATAACTTGGTGACAACTGGCAAGATTTAGGGGGAACAGAACAAGTGGAAGACAGTAAAGTAAATACCCGGATGGCTTGGCCACGTTATATGGTCAAGACAAGACCACAGAGCTGATCCACGATTCTGGTGATCGTGTGGGATGGCGAAAAATGACTGTCCACGTTTGTCGGCATGGAACATGATGATGATGATGATGATGATGATGATGATGATGATGATGATGATGATGATGATGATGATGATGAACATCCTATGCAGAACTCAAATCTCCGTATCCTCCAGTTTCTTTCTGTTTGTTTTAATTCAGTACCCATGATTCATTGGCATACAGTAGTATCATCATCAAGTGCTATGCCGACTGGCGCTAGTGATCATGCTTCACCACTGTCACGAATTTGCAGCCTTTACTTCCCAGAACAATTTTCGGTTCACTTTTGATGGGCCATTGTGACATGTTTGATTGAGTTGCCAGAGGACCTAGTTAGTAGTGTTCTCTGGAGATATATCTTGAATAATAAATACCAAGATAAAGGAAATGATTTAGCACGTTTTGTCTAGAGGTCACTCAAATGAGCTAATCATTCCCGCAATAGCCTTTTTGGAGAACCATTTTCCTTTGGCTCAAACCCCCACTGTGAGACTACTATGTATCTACACAGAAATTTATAAAAGAAGTAACTAGTTCACCCAAGGCCAGAGAAGATCTGAACTATTAGCGCCTGTACAACTGAGGATCCCTCTCACTCATTATACTGTTGACAGTGTGCTGTTCGTCCGTCACCTAGATCTTCTATATATTTTGTCATTATGACCTATATCAGTTCAGGTAGTCCTTCAATTTTTGCAGACAAACAAACTTTAACAATAACTGTACATTACATCTGTTGGACAGGACATCTACATGACAGTTTCTTGACAAAAGTGGAACATACATTCACAAGGAATTGTTTACACCACAAGTGTACAAGATAGACATCATGAGATACCTGACAACATCTATACAGGACTTTTCACAATATGTATAACCAACCACAGCACTTAAGACAGTCACCAGAGACAACACCTGACAGCAACTGTACAAGAAATTCACTGGGGACATGTACTTCAAACACTGGTCCATTGAATACACAATTTATTGGGTTGATGGTAAGTAGAGTGGTGACCATTGCCTCATCTCCTGTCATGTCAACATTTCAATGATTGCATAGAAAATGCATAAAATGTGTCACACATGCAGGTTGATAAACAAGATACAACACTTCTTATTTACTCCACCGCCCAACAACTACTCCACTCCTCCTCTCCTCTCTAATTACCACTCCACCATTGACTGTTATCTCTTCTTCCACTGTTAATGAGGGCAAACCCAGGTAAGCCATAACCTGGGGCAAGCATAGGGACCCTCTGCTCCACTGGTCTGTTTAATCCTTTTAGCACCTATGATGGGTGTTGGACAAGCTCAGGTTGCAGTTTTCCCCCATGATGATTTTCCAAGTCTGACTAATTATCCCCTACTGTCACAGTTTGAAGAAAAGCCACAGCCTTGTCTTTCACTGGTGAGTTGACTGTTTATGAAGTTGAGACTTAGGATGTTGTTCTCCTTTTCCTGTAGAGGAAGATTTAAGATACAAACATGTCCCAGTCTTCTTCCTTCTCCCCAGTATATCTCACGTACTCTGACTGTTCATGAAGTTGACATTTAGGAATTTGTTCTACTTTTCCTGTAGAGGAAGATCTAAGATACAAATATGTCCCAGCGTTCTTCCTTCTCAGTCTATCTCAAGTCTTCATTCTGAAAACACTGTGTGAGCACCAGGCTGGAGATTAACTAAGATAAGTCCTAGCTAAACAATCCATTGCACCAGTCATTTCACAAGTTGTCTTGAATGGGGTTAACAACCAGACTTGTTGTTTTCATTCTCAGATGATTCTGATAATTATGATCACTGGAGTCTTCAGAACTATTTTTCTCCCTTATTTATATCCAGCTGTTTGAGAGCTGAGCTGAAAGTCTCTAGGAAATTCCCATATTGTGGGTTCTAGAAGATTTCACTTGTAGAGAGTTGGTTCTGGATTCTGGGACCACTGGTTAGTTTTCCCAGATGATATATGGATGCCTCTCCTCCATCCTCTGTTCTCTGTTGATATATAGAATGGCACAACATCTCTTCACATGTGTTAAAAGATGATGTTATCATACATTAATATACACAGATGGAGATGGGGAAGGTTAAGGTTGATGATGTAGTGAATTTCACTGTGATGCACTGTGGTAATCACAAGACCATATGCTGAGACAGGGTAGCTTAACACAATTACAAGCAGTTATGGGGTCTAAGTTCCACCATGTTTGAACCACAGTAGACCTGGGCACAAGGAGGACCAGACACAGTACCGCAATCATTGTGACATAGCAACATGGGACAGGCATTGTGAAGGGAAATGGAAAATAGGCATTTACAACTGCAATATGCATTATGTATTAACTAATGGCATTTACCAAATTAGCAGACCAGACATCCATTCCTATGGCTGTGATGTTGGTGCATGAATGTCCTATTCCATATTCACACAGCAATGCCAGACCTCACCCCTTTTCTCAGACAGACCTGACTCACAGGTACATCATCTTCATCATCATCATGTGCTCTTTACCCACTGAGTATTTTTCATGTCTACTACAGTAGGTAACAGAAGCTCAATTGCATAACAACTGTTCACATATGCACCAAGCACATATGTGGAAAACATGTTTAGTCCTTGTAAGTTTGCATGAGCCATACATTATATTCAGCCAACTGAGACACAGGTTCACACACCTATGGTTCTCTGAGGAACTAGTTTATATGAACCATCCAACAGTAGAGGTAATAGTGTAATACTTCAGGGAGAAATTGTATTAATTCTCCTGTGCATATAGCTACCAGGCATCACATGGACTTAGCAATTCTGGCGTGCCACATACAACCTGTTTACATATGGATATTGAAGCATCTTTCCTTCCACTAGATGTGAGAGGCTATTTATCAAATCACCAACTCACTCACTCCATCATTCTCTGCGTTTTACAAAGGAACTTGTACATGTTTCATCACTCATTCCCATTCAGACTGCCATTTGTTAACTCGCACGAGAGCAAAGGTACAGTTGATTTTAAGAATAAGTCATCCTAGGCATGGAGAATGCACAAGGGGTTTGGGTTTGCGAATCTGCATGAGTGTACTACATTCCTCAAGCATACGCAACCAGTCACAACAAGGGATTGATAGGCACTTGGAGTATACAGCGTGAAAGACGTGTCAAGGTTGAAGAAGCAGTATTCAGAATACTGGTGCACAGAAGTTAGGTTTTCCACTTTCACATTTTATTCATAAAATACTCTTATATTCTTCTCTTTCGTACATTAGGTCTAGCCACAACATTAAAGTATGTTTTAAAGTGGTACCTGTTGTCCAGAGAACAATATTATTGAATCTTTAAGGGCATTGTTGGGTCATCACATCACTCTAGCGACCGCTCCTGGTGAGATCCCCGCTCAAACTAATTAGATTTTAAAATATGGCCCAGGAATAGCGTGGGCTCATTACTTATGAACCAATCAAAAGACAAGTGCATACCGCCGCCTCCCCCAACTCGTTCTAGAACATACGATCTAAGAATAGCCCTTATATTTGGGATGGTCCCGTTAAGACTTAAAGTATATTTATGAAATGTGTCGGACTGGAAATGGGGATTCTGTTCCATCATGCTACAGCCATGTAGAGAATCAACAGACTAACAAAACTGTTTTCTCTATATTCAAGGCTATATAGTCTTGACGTAAGCTTGGAAAGCCTGCAAGTAAACAAACCACCACAGATGGCTTTCTATTTGGGAAGTTAATTTGACACCAGTACCTCACACCCCCAGAGGTTATCAATCCAGCCAGACTGGAGGGCAGACTCAGGGGACTGAATGGTAATTAAAACCAACCAGGCATGACGCAAGCAAACCTGGTTTACCAACAGAGTTGTAAACTGGCAGCTGACCATGAGAACCTAATTGCTCCTTTGACATGACACCTGATAAGCACAGCTAGGAAACCGCCCAACCGCGATGGCTGACCTCCATCTGGTAGAGACTAGAGGTGCAAGGTGTGAAATCACTGATAAGACTCAGGGGGCTAATAATTGTCAGAACCATCCAGGTGTGACACTATGGTGATGGTTAGTGGTTCAGAAAGCATTTATGACTGCCAGGGGGAGATAAGTCAGCCTGCATGGGAAAAGAGGCGTGAACTGGCCCAACACTTGAATAGAATTAATTACCTATAGGAGGTCAGCATGTTTCTGTCATACCAGACAGAAAGGTGCCAAGGAGATAATACTGTCTGCTGGACTCAGCTTAAATAAGGGTCCCTAGCCTGTTTCATTTCAGAAAATGTTTTACTTCTGAACAGGTGAGACAGCCAACTCAATGTTTGTAGTCATATGTATGATTCTGATGTTGCTAGATTCCACTAGGAAAGTTAGTTCTTAGTCTTTTAGATGTATGCACTGACTTTCAGTCTATATCTGACCTAGCTTACTTCAAGAATTATCATTGCTTCAGGTTTCTTGAGTGTATATCCTATTGCTATCAGAGTTGTTCTTACTATACCTTTTGGCAGGCAGACTTTGGACTTTCATTTATCATGTTAGATGTCTGTTACTCTATGGACACTATTAGTTTCTCAGTCGTTGTAGATAATCAGGTTACTACAACTTGTTTGAATTTCCTACTGTATATTAGGAATACTTTCATATGCCTAATGTTTAAGTATATGTCATATGAATATACGATGCTAGGACTATGCTTCGTACATATTCTTTTTGTGTATGTACGTCTCATTTCGTATACAGACAAACTAACTAGTGCATTATGCTATTATGTTAAAGTATCATATGTCTAGTTTAATTAATATGTTTATGTGTATTGGATGTTTGATATATTGATTTGTCATATGCAAACCTACCAATATGAAGTGTTATGTTATTGGGTGCGCATTGGCACCTTGCCTATTGGTTGCATTTGTAGCAGAGGTGTAATGGTACAGACATTACCCACAATTGTTATAGGGTATATGGTGCTAAACCTTTTTGTATGGTGGAGGGTAATTCACGGAAGCCTGGCACAGATACTGGTCAGGGCTTGTAAGCCCGGATGATCAGGCATTATTATAATACCATTACCGACCCTGTGAGCTGCTAAACCAACTTTGGACGGAGCGGCTGTACGACAGAATTTCTGTATTAGCGACATGGACATGGGCGGCAGAAATGTAATCATTACAGGCGTGTGAGACAATTGAAAAGCCCGTCCAAGACTAAAGACAGTAGGGAGAAGGAGGATGGTGAACGCAGTAGAGCTGGAAGATACACTTGGCCAGACTGGTCATTGTATATGTTTGTGTTATGATATGTTTACTTAGGATTGCGCTGATGTAGAACTAGATATAACACATTCTTTACTTTCTTTCAAGCTCTCACAAGGAGCACCTATGTTGTAGATCTCAAGGACGAGTGAAGACTAGGTCGTGTCAGGACTGACAGGATTCGTCAGAATACCGGCAAGCTGTTTCTTTTTTGTGTCTACTGGAGAGTGGGGATATGGACCACAGATCCAGATAGATCAAGTAACAAGTTACGTAATGTTTGTCATCAATATCAATATGTATATGATTACATCATCCTCATATTGACAACCATCATATGTCTAATTTTATGATTAGTAAATAAATGTTGTAGTATTG
Source organism: Cepaea nemoralis (assembly GCA_014155875.1). Taxonomy (NCBI): domain Eukaryota; kingdom Metazoa; phylum Mollusca; class Gastropoda; order Stylommatophora; family Helicidae; genus Cepaea; species Cepaea nemoralis. The sequence continues at coordinate 601,552 of JACEFZ010007617.1, read as the reverse complement.
TAACTCATAGTTCTGTCATTATATTTTTTTCCAATTGTGCATACGTGTTGTGTGTGTACATTGGTGGGGGTTCACTTAGACACCAAGGAAGGGAGCAGTCAGGGAGAAAAACCTGTACTGAGATAGTCGTCTATACTCTATATTTAGACTTAAAAATCTATCTTAGCTAACCTTCTCTTTCCTATTCCTTGGCGAATATTCAGCACAGTTCATTTCAATTTTGTAACGAGCCACTTGGAGCTGTACGTTGGATATTCATGGGCTTAATCTGTAGTTCAGCCATATAGATTTTGTCCCTAGTCAGTTTCTGACTATTTGGGGTTGCTCGCCAGTGAATAATACTTTCATCTAGGCGGTGGGCACCCCGACTTCTGACAACCACATCTTGCGAACACCAACACAACGTATCAGTTAGTCTGCCGAATCTGCCCTCTTCTTTAATCTCATCCCACTGTCCTCCCCAGTCTCTCTTTTCACAAACTTTCCGGCTGTCACAAGCTGTTACAGGTATCCTCCCCCCCCTCCCCTCAAAATATGGGGGGACCATAGATGAGGTCCAGTCTCGTGTATTTGCTTGTCTAACCAATGATCTTTTAGGTCTAAACTGTTGTATCTGCTTACATATTAATTGATCTTTTAGGTCTAAACTGTTGTATTTGCTTACATATTAATTGATCTTTGAGGTCTAAACTGGTGTATTTGCTTACATATTAATTGATCTTTGAGGTCTAAACTGGTGTATTTGCTTACATATTAATTGATCTTTGAGGTCTAAACTGTTGTATTTGCTTACATATTAATTGATCTTTGAGGTCTAAACTGTTGTATTTGCTTTCCTATTAATTGATCTTTGAGGTCTAAACTGTTGTATTTGCTTACATATTAATTGATCTTTGAGGTCTAAACTGGTGTATTTGCTTACATATTAATTGATCTTTGAGGTCTAAACTGGTGTATTTGCTTACATATTAATTGATCTTTGAGGTCTAAACTGGTGTATTTGCTTACATATTAATTGATCTTTGAGGTCTAAACTGGTGTATTTGCTTACATATTAATAGATCTTTGAGGTCTAAACTGTTGTATTTGCTTACATATTAATTGATCTTTGAGGTATAAACTGGTGTATTCACTTACATATTAATTGATCTCTGAGGTCTAAACTGATGTATTTGCTTACATATTAATTGATCTTTGAGGTCTAAACTGGTGTATTTGCTTACATATTAATTGATCTTTGAGGTCTAAACTGGTGTATTTAGTTGTCTAATAATTGATCTCGGAGGTCCAAACTGATTATTTGCTTGCCTACTAATTGACCTCTGAGGTCTAAATTGATTATTTTCATGCCTACTAACTGGTCTCTGAGGTCCACACCGATGTATTTGAGGGTTTGAAATCAACTGCAGGCGATTTGGGAAAAGACCACCTTGCGTTGATTTCGATGGTATGGGCGTCAGTCGTTCAGAAAGCAATGGCAAACTACCGGGTCACAAAAGGATGATCAGCTTGAGTCTTCACTAGTCCTCCAGAGACAAGGGGCTGTTTAAAAAAATCATCATATATGTTATCATCATCCAATTTAATCATTTATCTTCCCACACTTGATGTTCCCAGGTACCTCTTCACCCCGTGTTGTTTTCAGAAACCCATTTCATGTCTCCTTGTCCATGTTTCAACGGAAGGGCCCTTCTTCTTCTTTTCTTCCCCTATTTACTTCAGTGAAGTATTGGGGGGGGGGGGGGTGATTAAAGATCTTTTATGTACTCTTTATAATGATCTTTGTAAGTTGGTATTCATTTCTCTAGTTAATAACTCCACTCAACTTTTACGTGGGCTTCCTCTCCGCTTGCTCAGTATCCATTATGTTTCTTTAATATAGCCCATGGCACCGGGCATTCTTGTGAGGTGATAAAACCATTTAATATGTTTTTCTTTAATGAAATGCATGACTGGTTTCAGACCAAGTCGTCTTCTAATTTCCTCATTCTTAAAGCTTTGGTTGGTTAATGCAGGAGATCTTCTCAGGCATCTCATCGGAAGTGACCACCATTGCTAATCTCCAGCCGGGGAGAGTATGCGGCCGTTTGTACACGTTTATTTATTATTACATGTCTGCTTCACTTCAACTTTGTCTAGTTTTAACATTTTGTGCCCATGACGCTTTATTCGTTGCTTCACGGACGATTTAAAGTAAAATTTAAGCTACTGCTAACTGTGTGGTGCCGCAATACGATCGACGTCGTGTACTTTTTTATGTTTGGTTTCAACGAATAGCAGACAACACACACAACTGACACAAACTGACTATTTATTTAATTTATTTGTTGAGGTTCTTTGGTAAATAAAGTAAATTTGACCATTTTCTGAAAATCTTCTCAAACTGTGACATGTCATAATGATAACACATCTTCTTGTATTAGATTAAATAGATTGTCATCTTTACAATGACAGTCGGCTGCAATGAATTTACATTAATTTGTCTCTTGTCTTAGTTAGTCGACAGATCATCATCATCCTCATTGCACATCGAACCATTCAGTTCAGTCCATAAGTGCTCGGATCCCCTCCTCAGCAAATCCCGCAACGTGTAGCGGCTAACGACGCCAGTTCTGTGTTGGTTTATCAATCTTCTTTGGCTTCCTGCGTAGTGTTCTTGTTTGGCCACCCCTCTTTTAATTTGCTGTTCTCTCGCAGTCTGGCCATTGTTGTAGATTCACAGTCATCACTTGGTTCTCGCAAAAGTCTTACTTCTCGTAGAGCATTCCGAATGTCAGCCTGGTCCATGGCGCGTCCGCCCTCCATAGTAGCCTTACCCATGAGCTTGTCAGCCCGCTCATTTCCTTGTACTCATGTACTCCCGCATGACCTGGCACGAGAATGAAACTAATCTTTGCAAGCCGAGACCGCTCCAGAGACAGCAACCACTCTCTTTGGATCCACCCCATCTCTATCCTCTTGAACAGTCTCATTTAGTCGCTAAGAAAACATGCCCTAGTGAATGTCTGTGTCTCGAGCCATGTTATTGCTTTACTTACTGCCATGACTTCCATAGTCAGGCTACTTGTGGTTTCAGTGAAAGCACCAGAGTCCTCCTTCACAATTTTCCCTCCGGCCTGAGCCGTAAAGGCCCATGAGCTTCTCACATGTTGGACGACCGATCCATCTGTGTAAATGACAGCATCACCATCTAGCGAATTCTCGAAAATCAACACTTGTACTTTCGCCTCCACAGCAGCCGGATTTTCTTGTCTGCATTTCCTGTGTAGTTGGATGCAAACAGAAAAGGACGTATATAAATTTGTTGGCACTTGTACCCACTCCTCGCCAGGTTCTAAGTCCTCAAGTGAACACGCCTGTTGAAGAATGTCTTCGGCTTGACCCATCCACAACCTTCCTCTTTTTAAGCTGCTGCCCTTCACCTTCCTAATTTCACTATGCAGTGGATGTTGTGTGTTTGCGTTAACTCTGAGGTAGGCGCGTGCTCTGCAAATTTGTATTCTGTCTTCAGTGGTTGAAAAATCAAGAAGGTAGCACATCCCCCTGCATGCTGTCTCTTGTCTTGCTGGTACAAGCCTTCCACATATTTAGAGGCAGTAACGACTGTTTTGTCGGTCCCTTCCTCTGTCTAAGTCCTCATTAAGGCATCCAGTGGTCCTTTTATTAGCATATATAGACAATATTTAAAAATTGTGTTTTTACTTATGAAACAATGACAGTTGGATACATTTTGATAGACGAATCCAATGGTATCTCAATGAAGACTGTACGTTAATTCTAAGCGGAGTTATTAATAATTTTGTGCCGTGATCTACAACCAGGAAGTGTAAAGGAATCGCGGCCCAATAAATTGGGTGCAGAGAAATTCTGCCTTCTATTACTGTGGCTTGTTTATTTTTAAAACGGACAACATAGTACCATATATCATGGAGAGGAGTTGGTCAGAGTGCCAGCGGAGCAGTCAGACTTTGCAAAGTTATAATCACATTGAGCAGGGAGTGTCCAGCAGGGGCCATGGAAGTGGAAATCCAGCAACTAATTCAGGATAATGCTCGCTTGGGTGATGTGATTATCTAAACAGATGGGTCGGTGTTGGGAGGTAGGAGAAGTGCCTGGGGGTTCTTAGCAAAAGCTAATGGTCAACGTTTGGTGCAGGAGAGCCTGGCATATGATACCACAACATCTAGCTTAAGAATGGAGGTGGAGGCGGTCAGTGCAGCTTTCCGCTGGATGGAGAATACAATACACACACACATCATGATTGTAACTGACTCGGAAAGCATGCTGAGGAATGTGAGGACAGGCAAGCTTCGGGCAGAGTGGCTTGTTTCGATTCGGAGGTCATGGGTGACAAGCATCGCCTGGATCTTTTCTCCGGGGCATGCCGGTGTGCTGGGGAATGAACAGGCGGACAGATTGGCTGGTTCTGCAAAACTTGGTGGAGTATTGATGCATGAGAAGGCAGATGTGGTTGCGGCCTTGTGGGAGCACGTGTACACCTCGGAGGAGCAAATGGACCACCATGGTCTGGCAAAAATGAGACAGCGAGGAGTGACGAGGGGATCTGGCCAATGCTCTATGCTCAGAGGAAAGGCGAGACGGACATATAATCAGATTGCTACTGGTACTATTGGTGTTGGAACTCTTCGATGGTTGCTGAGGATGGGGCCGGAGCGCTTATGGGAATGCCCCAAATGCTGTGATATTGGTTCCTAAATCAATCAATCATTTATTCATTCATTCAGTAGCATGTCCTTTGCAGAAGCTCGTTCCCATAACAACCTTCCGGAAAATTTCTCAGTCATTAGCAAGATGTCCCGCGTCTGATACACCCATCTGGAGATCATCTGCCACATCCTGCACCCATCTTCTCTTTGGCCTTTCTCTTCCTCTCTTCCCGGGCATATACCCCTCCATTATTGTTCTCTCCAAACTTTCATGATGTTTCAAGTGACCAAAATATATCAATTTTCTTTTTATCGTCTTTAGTAGCCAACCTTCTACAATATTCAGATCTTGTCGTATGGGTGCATTTGTAATTTTCTGTTTCCAAGATATTCTTAGAACCCGTCTATAACATTTATATTCAAAGGCATTTATGTGGCGTACAGCTTGTTTAGTAAGTGTCCAGGTCTCACAGACGTATGTTGCAACAGGAAAGATGCATGCTCTTAAAAAAATTATTATGATATTCATGCTTACAGCTGATTTGGAACCTTTGACTCGGAAGGACATGAAATTGTGAAGCTCTCTCACTGCCCTTCAGCCACATCTCACTAGCGTGGACAAATAAATCATTGGGATTCGATGGTAACAGTGTCCCCTGATGTTGCAAAGAGCTTATCATACAATGACTTCATACTCTTTATATGACTAGTACGTTGCATTTTCTGTACTTATTCAGTTTAAGTCTGTTAATACTGTTACAAAGTCTGTCCTAAATATTTCTGTAAATGTTTCTGTTACTGTAACTTCTGCAGTAAGGTAAATAAGGCCAAGTTAAGTGTTCTATTATACTTGACTTCTTCAGTCCTTGATACTTATTACTGTCACCAAGTCTATCCTAAATGTTACTTTGAATGATTTGGTTACTTTAACTTCTGCAGTTGAAACACTACGTTAAATATTTCTGACACTTTATGTCCTGCAGTTGTAATGCTACATTCAATATTTGTATTACTGTAATTTCTTCAGTCTCTGACTCTTATTAATGAAAGTTAGTTGCATATCCTTTACAGGACTTCGCAATCAATCTCAGCATTTTATTTGCTGTTTGTGATTTTTTGGCAAGTGTACGTTCAGTAGTTTGCTATTGCTTTCTGAACAACCCGCACCCATACCATTTAGTAAAAAACCATCGCAAGGCGTTCTTCTGCCAAATCCCCCGTAGCTGTGTTTTGAATGTGGTATTACAAACTGCATCTGTAACTCCTTCGCCACGGAGCATGCTCTGACTCTTATTACTGTTACTAATTCTATTCTAAATGTTCCATTTCATGTTTCTGTTACTTTAATTTCTGCAGTCTCAGACATTTATTAGTATAATACCTTCTGACTTTATTATTTTTATTTTATAATAACAAAAATCAGGTAGTGACAGAGTTAACCCATCTGTATATGCTAGACTTTTTAATAATCATATTTGTTTTCTTTCCTCTTCTACAGTTGATGAGCTGACACTGCCTTGTCACGTTGACCAAGTTTAAGCAATAAACAGCTTGTCTCAAAAAGTCTGTGCTTACAAAGTGGATAAAACACAGGAAAAAAAATGATGCAAGACAAACATAATAAGGATATTACAAGTAATAATAACATGGATATCAAGTAAGTGAACATTCATACATGTTTCTAATCTTTTATACGTTCGCATATGATCTTCACTGTTTAATCCAATGGAATGTTGGGAAATAGCCATAGATGCCATGTGTTTATGTTTGAGATCCATCGTGTCTAATAATTTAACTAGCCCGAGTGCGTCCTTAAGTATTTTTGGGTCTGACAAATGTCATACTGGCTTTTACATAGATATGCTAAAGCAGTTGCAATGCAAATTGCTAAGCCATTGCTTTGTAAACAAACATTGAAGTCAGTTTAAATGGGAATATGTGTTATATATGTTTCTGTTGCTGTTTTTTACTGTTGCTGTACTGTTTCTGTTGTATTTATCCATTTTGTTGTCTAGTAAATTAGTAATATATAAAGTCATCGTTATCATCATCATCTTGTGCCATACCTGCTGGTGTCTCTCCATAGATCTCAGCCTTTGGTGTTCTGGATCAATTCTGTTGATGACATTCCTCCATGCCACTATCTTAGTCCATCCAGCATCATTTCTCTTGGTCTGCCTCTGCCTCTTTTCCTGTTATAAAGCCATAACTTTAAATATTTTGTTCATTGTGCTACCAGGACCAGCTAGCGAAGCAAAGAACAGGAACACTGTAATATGCCAAATCTCTTTATAGAGACAGTCTGTGGTCACTGACCAGTATGGTCACTGCCACGAAGGAAAGCAAGGACAGACTGCTTTCTTTACAGTTGCCAGAACAATTATGATTTAACATACAGCCTCCATGAGAAAATGATTCAGTGCTGAAGGATAATATACCACCAAATGTGACTCCCTTTGGACAGAAGGACAATATACCACCACATTTGGTTCATCGTGTTATCTGTTTTGTTTCGTGGTATCTTCCACAGTTTTAATGCTCAGTGAACAGAAATTTACATTATAATACTTGTTCATTTGATTGGGTACCATTTTTGGCTCAAGCTTACTCTTTTTGTTTGACACTGAATCAGTTAACCCTTTACTGGGCAGACGTTTGTCCGTTTTATAGCCCTGAACGGGCAAGAAGAATTTTGAGGTTCGGTAAAATGTCGGGTTACGTTAGTAAAATCATCACATAAAAGGTGTTAGTCAACCGATTTTACTTAAATAAAAAACAAAATGAAGTAAAAAGCATGCAGAGTATTTTACTCATGTGAATAATTCTGGTAATCCACACATGAACACAAATATTTACAAAATACAACATATTGTTGATTGTTATTCATTTATACGGCAATTTATAAACACATTTTCAGAATCAGAATCACTTTCTTTAAAGTCCTGAATCACAACTGCTAATGCAAAGTAATGCTGATCACTGATATCTAGCTCTGATTCAGTCAAATTCGTGCACTTAAATGTTACATAAATTGAACCCAGCGAAATCTCCACTATCACTTGAAGAATCGTCGAAATCCATTTTGAAAAACAAGCGTAAAAAACCCGAAAACTATAACAAATATCCATTCAAATTCATAGTACAGGCTTGCAAATGGCGGCCACATTGTCAAGCTATCGTGAAACCGAAAGTAGACGATCGGAAGTCTTGGAAAGTTGAGAGATCACGTTTTTACAATGCATGATAGTCATGGGCGCTTTGGGACGGTTTGCCTGTTAGGGGGTAAGGATGCAATCGGACGATTTGCCCGCTAAAGGGTTAAACAGGTTAATTGGTATAACTGTCTTGGAACAGTCGTAACATCTGACGAAAGATACCCTTCTAGAGAGAAGAACAGGGATCACCATGGCACAAGGATGCTTTTTTTTTTGTAAGATAAAAAACATACTGAACTCACCATTAAAAAGCTGTCAGTCGTAGTAAGAATCATTAGTTGTTAATTGGTCATTAGTCGCGGTTCCAACTTCACGGCAAAGGGTCACCCCATAATGCTCTGTTCCTGTATCAGTGAATATCACACAAATTGCTACTGACTGTCCTATGTGAACAGAAAACAGTTCCGACAAACTAACAACATGCACAGACATACATGCAGTGAGAATAAAAGTGTTGATATGTTATTTAGAACCCAGCCTGTTGTATGCATGTGAAGCATGGACAAAAAGCAGACAAGCTGAGAATCAGTTTGTGGCAGTGGAATTGTGGTTCCTAAGGAAAATGCAAAGAATATCATGGATGGATAGAAATAACAATTGTAAACACATTAGAGAAATAAGATGTAGACAAAGCTTATGAGCATTCTTGAAGTGCATGTGTTGTTTGCCTACCAGGCTGGAACTAAGTTATTATCAGCCTGTAATTCTTTGACTCATACAGGACTGAAGAGCTAAAGATGATGAACCCCTGTTCACCAACAACAATAACAGCCTGTCAAGTATAGATGCCCGAGTTTAAACCTTAGCAATGCCAAGTCGTTATCTGTTGGGAAGTTTGAAAAAAAAAAAAACACAACAACCAATAAAGTCTTCACATTACTCTGTGACATCAGATGCTGGCCATCTTCAGGTCTTCCCTCAACATACTCATGGCTGACACCTGTACTGGTTTGACAATAAACATAATATACATATACTATACATATAATAAACATAAAAAAATATTGATTCTATAAGCCATTGAAAATCTACTGCTGCCTTACTTTATCTGCCACATCCTACCTGCCATCACTGAGGATTGAACTCTGGACCATTGTATTGGCAGACCTGAGCATTAACGACTGTACCACCATAACTCCTGGGGGCCATTGGTACATCCTTGTTAGAATTCTGACAGCCCAGGAAACCTGTGGTCAGATCAAATATATTTGCTATTTTCAGACTTCGCAAGCAAGGCCGGCCTATGGCGTCTGAAACCTGTGGTCAGATCAAATATATTTGCTATTTTCAGACTTCGCAAGCAAGGCCAGCCTATGGCGTCTGAAACCTGTGGTCAGATAAAATATATTTGCTATTTTCAGACTTCGCAAGCAAGGCCGGCCTATGGCGTCTGTGGAGCTGACAGATATAGAGTCGGATTCATTTTTCCCACACATTCCACTGTCCTCAAGCTGGAAAAAGGGGACATCAAGGGCACCAGATAGTGATGGTAGCATACGTGGTGATTTGGGCAGTATTATGCTGCTGTTGTTTCTGTACATACTGCAAGGCATTCCCCTGGGGCTGGCGGGGAGTATTCCGATGTTGTTGCAGAGTAGAAAGGTACTTCTTTGTTGGTAGTGGGTGTATTGTTGCTTTGTAGATAACGATTTGCCTTTGTTGGTTGTGATTTTATTATGGATTTGTTTGGTGATGGTAGTTAAGTTATTCAGTGGGAGAAGAGGCACAGGCAAGTGGAGAGAAATGATGATGGATGGCCTCATACAGTGGCATGGAAGAAAGATATTAATAGAAACAATCTAGAAAACCAGGGGCCGAGGTCTTTGGGAATATATGAACCCATATGTCTTTTATCAGGGCACGCGGTGGTGATGAGTCAGTTTGTCCTTTTGTTGATGGTGATTGGCGGTAGTTTTTATTGATGGTGATTGACTGTGGGTTTTGTTGATGGTGATTGATGGTAGTTTTGTTGATGGTGATTGACTGTGGTTATTGTTGATGGTGATTGACTGTGGGTTTTGTTGATGATGATTGACTGTGGGTTTTGTTGATGGTGATTGACTGTGGGTTTAGTTGATGATGATTGACTGTGGGTTTTGTTGATGATGATTGACTGTGGGTTTTGTTGATGGTGATTGACTGTGGGTTTTGTTGATGGTGATTGACTGTGGTTTTTGTTGATGGTGATTGACTATGGTTTACTGAGTGAATTAAAAAAGACATTGAAATTCTTACAAGAGACAATATTGCAGATACAGGCACATTTCAAGTGAATGAAAGAAGAAGGGAGACATATACCATGCTTTTTTACTTTGTGAAAGTTCAGACATTCAACACCGGGATATGAACATGGTCCACTTGTACCAGAGGTGGACACCATAACCTTGCATCTACTTCAGCCTTGACTGGCATGTCACATGTTGATGACGTTGTTTAACTTACAAAATTATATAATTTGAAGGCAAATGTATAGTGATTTTCTGTTGTTGGTCATTACAGGTCAGTTATACAGATCAGGCTGTGTTTAGCTTGGTGTACTGGCCGTTCAGCATCAAGCTTTTATGGGCACCTCTTGTTGACTCCATCTACGTGTCATGGTTCGGCCGTCGTAAGACATGGCTGATTCCCATACAGTACCTCATGGGTAGGTGAAGGACTTTTGTATGTGACATTTGAACTGTCTCTTCACAGTGGATGGCTGCTTCAGCCTGATGTGGACATAACCTATGCTGAAACCTTGTTGTTTATACAAAACACTTCGAGTGCCAATTAGGAATCAGAGCATCCAGTCCATCTGAAGGATGATGCATATTACCAACTCCACTGAAGTGAACATGCAGCCGTCTTCAGACCCCACACAAGACATAACAAGCTGAAATACCACTCATTCAATAAACTAAGGATAGCAGATATTGATGAATCTAGCAGCTGTGGAATTGGTTAAATGATGGCTAAACGTTTGTCAGACTTATGTTGAACAGACAATTATTTTGACCTACAGGTGCTCATTTGACAACAAGCTCTTTGGAGATGTGGCCAGTCATTCTTTAAATACATTCATACAAAGGTGTACAAAGAAGGAGAACATGATGGTGAAAAGGAAGAAGAAGAGAACCCTGATGGTCACTGTTTGAATCCTCATCAAGCTGGAATTTTAAAAACAATTGGCCTATGATTTTAGGTCAGCCCAGCTTAAGATGGGTACCAGGGAATGTTTGGGAAAGTTAATATGGTCACATAATGTTGGGCAAATCACCCACTGAGTGACCTTTGGCCCATACAAGTATGGGGCTAACACCACCTACCCACTACTTTACAGGAGTGGAACAGGGTCCGTCACTTTACTTTACTTTACTTTACTTTACTTTACTGTACTGTACTGTACTGTACTGTACTTTACTTTACTTTACTTTACTTTACTTTACTTTACTTTACTTTACTTTACTCTAGACATTCTCATACATGTTGTGATCTTTTCTCCAATAAACCTTTGCACTAGCCATGAAAATCATTCACTTCAGTGGCTGACTGTCTTATGCTGCTTTCTGCAACTCCATGTATGCCTGCATTGATAGATCTGTTCATGTCAGTTCTTTAAATGTTGTTCTTGGTCTACACCTTCCTCTTTAAACAAAGTATTATACCCTCTAGTACTCTCTTTGGTGTTTCTTCATGTCTTAGGGAGGGACCAACCCATGTGGGCCTTCAAATTTTGATTACTTTAAGATGATTTCTTTGTTTCTTTTATATATTCCAGAACTTGTTCATTGTGAGTTTTGCAAGCCATCAGGGTTCCTGCCATTTCTTAATACACCCAGGTCTTGCCTGCCTCCGTACGTTATTCAGGGGGGTTCTTCTCTTGCCTCTCTGTCCAATTCAATCCAAGCCAGCCCCCCCCCCCCCCCCCCCCCCCCCCCCCCACCCCCCATCACCAGCTGTTTCCTGTAGCACGGCCCATGCGGTGACTTTTAAACAAGTAATGTACCCTCTAGTACTCTCTTTGGTGTTTCTTCATGTCTTAGGGAGGGATTAACCCATGTGGGCCTTCAAATATTGATTACTTTAAGATGATTTCTTTGTTTCTTTTATATATTCCAGAACTTGTTCATTTGTGAGTTTTTCAAGCCATCAGGTTCCTGCCATTTCTTTAATAACACCAGGTCTTGCCTTTCCCCCCTACGTTATTCAGGGAGTTCTTCTTCTGTTGCTCTCTGTCCAATTCACTCCAAGCCGCCACACCCCCCCCCCCCCCCCCAATCACCAGCTGTTTCCTGTAGCACCGCTCATGCTCTTTCCATATTGTTCATCTCTGTCTCAACTTCTCTTCTCCGTGAGTTTTTATGTCTTCCTCTATTTCTTTTGCCCTGTGTGTTCCAGACTAAGACCGTTCTAGGTATATTCCAGTACCTGTAGGTCAGCATTGCTGAATGGATAAGAACATGTGTTCGTAAACATCCGGTGTGCTGATGCTGAGGTAAGGGGTTCAACCCCTACATCGGACAGTTGGACTAAGATGACTTATTGTCCTCGACTTGGGGACGTAAATTACAAGTACCTTAGAAGTCGGAGAGGGTTTGCCTGATAGCAAGGACACTGTTAATAGGGAAAGCTAATCCACACGCAAAATTCAGTCCAACAGTACTAGAAGTAGTGTGTCTGGACTACGCGTGACTTCAGTGCGAGCAAGCGCCAAGAAGAGTATTCCAGTACCAATTCTGGAGATTTCCCAAGGTGAAAGGAACACAATCTGAGATGCAGACTTTCTCCAGGGTGTTAAAAGAACTTAATTATCTGATTTTGAAATGACCTGCAGATGTCCATATTTGTATCCAGGAGTTAGTGTGCCTTTGATCTGTTGTGTACAAGAGTGCTGTACCTTTGCTCCTCAGGCTTGTTTATGTTGATCCTGTCCACAAAAGTCAAGTCTTTGCTTGGAGACAGTACAAGTGAGGGGGCCACTGGTGAGGTCTGCATCTTTACACTGACAGCCATCTTCGTCTTTCTCAACTTCCTGGCCGCCACACAGGATATTGCCGTTGATGGCTGGGCGCTGACCATGTTGTCCAGGTTTGAGTTTGTTCCCTTTAAAGTAATGTTAAACACCACTGTTAACTTAATGAACTAAATACCTGGATGCCATACAATGACTTAGAAATGTGTAAATACAATGGGTTTAACTAACTGCGGTATATCTGCGGAAATGTAAACAAATGGAAAACACGAAGTCTAACTTTACAAATTACAATTTAAAAAAAAAAGGGATATTGCAATGACAAGACCTCATCTCATTCATCCAGTAGCATGTCCTTTGCAGAACCTCGCTCCCATAACAACCTTCCTGAAAACTTCATGATCATAAGCAAGAATCCCCATGTCCGATACACCCATCTAGAGATCATCCGCCACATCCTGCACCCATCTTCTCTTTGGCCTTCTTCTTCCTCTCTTCCCAGGCATATATCCCTCCGTTATTATTTTCTCCAAACTTTCATGATGTTTCAAGTGACCGAAACATTTCAGCTTTCTTTGTTTTATCGTTTTAAGTAGCCAACCTTCTTTAATATTCAGATCTTGTCGTATGGATGCATTTGTTCTTTTCTGTATCCAAGGTATTCTTAGAACCAGTCTATAACATTTATATTCAAGGGCATTTATGTGCTTTTTAGTAAGTGTCCAGGTCTCACAGGCGTATGTTGCAATGGGAAAGATGCATGCTCTTAAAAATCTAATTTTTGTAGTTCTATCTCCATAGTTTATTCAGTTGTTTTAGTTTCTGAAAAGCAATAGATATTCATCTTTTAATTTCTTTTATTGTGTCACCATTGTTGGCAATCAATGACCCAAGATATTCAAAATTTTCCACCGCCTCCATTTTTTCCTCATTAACATATTTCTTTCTCCATATTAGCTTTATCTGTATGCATTATCTTTATTTTTGCTATGTTAAGATATAAGTTATGATTTTCACTATTCTTTTGGGTTGAGGTTATTAGTTTTTCTATACCATTCTGTGATGTGGATAGTAATACTGTATCATCAGCATATCAAATCTCTGGTATTTCATGACCACCGATTAAATAGGGCCCTGGCGGACTCCTTGCTTGATGTCAAACCAAGCTGATGTCTCACCATGTAAAGACAACCGGTGTGTTATTGACCACATCACGTATTTAGGGCTTATTAGTCTATACAAACGTGGATGTTAACTCCATAAACCAAGTATTCTATATGGAATGAGAGAGGGTCCTTTATATACTTTGTTCAGCTCATCAAGTGGGTTGATGTGTTTGTAAGCCACAGTTGTTCTCCTCTTCTTTTCTTTTTTTCTCATTCTCCTTTTTTCACCAACTATTTTCTTTATTTTGTTTATTTCTATAATTTCACCTCTTTCTCTTCTTACTTCTTTTCTTCTTACTTCTTTTCTTCTTTCTCCTTGTTCTCCTTCTCTGCCTCTTTCCCCGTCTCCACCTCCTCTTTAACCATTTCATCCTTTTTCCTCCTTTGTTTCTCCTTTCCTCCTCCTTTGTTTCTCCTCCCCATCTTCTGCTTTACCTCCTTCTTTCACCTTTTCTCTTCCTCCTCCTTATCTCCTTTTCCTCCTCCTTCTCTTTCTCCTAATTCTCCTCTGTCTCTTGTTTCCTGACCATTATAATTCTGGAGTGAACATTGCCTAACAAAATAGGTTCTGAACATTTCTCTGAAAAAGTAAAAGCCGTCAGCATGATGCAGACCGCCTAATACTGCATGTGACATTTGGTCACAGAAAACATGGGTCTAGGACCAGATCCCATTACATCTTCCTGACAGGTGAATGGCTTTGATTAACGTTGCTGATGTGTCTCTTCCTTGCGAGTGTTTTGTCATGACAGGTGAATGGCCTTGTTAACGTTGCTGATGTGTCTCTTCCCCCCAGACCCAACATCGGCTGGGCCAGTACCTGTAACTCTGTGGGTCAGACCGCCGGCTATTTTCTGGGCAACATCCTCTTCCTGGCGCTGGAGTCTGCTGATTTCTGCAACAATTACCTCAGGAGTGTGCCTCAGGAGGAGGGCATTGTCACACTGTCAGGTCAGTGCAGAGAACCGTTAGAGCAGTGGTTCTCAACCTTTTTTGGCCCGTGCCCCCTTTCACCATATTTCCCCCCCCCCCCCCCTTTTCATATTTCCTATCTAAAAATCCCTCCACCCCTACACAGTATACGTAAAAATGGAAGGTAAATTTAATAGCATATACTAAAACAAGTCTAGACATCCACATAAAACATGATTTGTGGGTCTACTGACTTTATAAAATGAATTTTAGAAAGATGAGATGTACATAACTGTAAAGTATGAAGGGAAAAACAATATCAAGTAATCGGTTAACGCGATCTTGAAATGGTCTTCATTCCCCCCCTGGAAACCCTAAAATTCCCCCCTGGGGGGAATTCCCCACCGGTTGAGAACCACTGCGTTAGAGCTTATCTTTACACTATAAGATAACTTGCTTTAAGGGGGCTGGTAAAGGTGTCATTGGATCAGGTGTCATCTTCACAATGAACATGCTGGAATACATGTCCACATACATGGTGCTACATTCTGACAGAGCATTGTTTTTCCATCTCTTGGTGTTATCTTCCTACCATTATCACTGCCTAAATCTCTGCAGCAGCTCGGGCTGGCTAAACCAGCATTCTCCAACACAAATGATTGGTTGGGTGATTACAAATCCTGTGGGTCATCTGATCCTCCCTCCCCCACCCCCAACCTTCCTCCCCAAAGCTAGTGGCTTATCTTTTACAGGATGTAGCACTCAACCCCAGCGTTTATTGGCTGTTTGTGTTTCTTGGGCAAGTGTACTTTCAGTAGTTTGCCATTGCTTTCTGAATGACCAGCACTCATACCACTGTATGGGAAACCAGCGCAAAGTGATCAATTTCCAAATCACCCTCAGCTGTGTTTTGAACGCAGTATTCAGAATTACAAATTGCATTCATAACCCCTTCACCACAGAGCCCCAATAGAGCTTCCTATCTATTCGGAGTGAGGTTGGTTTAGAGACCTTGTCCTGACTCAACATCACAGTATCAGCTTCTTTGGGACTGTATTGCAGGGCTATCCTTCCACTCTCTGAACTGACAGACTAGTGAGGCATGCAAGACTGGAACTTGACATTAGTCTGACAGGCATACCAGGATGTAGCCAGGTCAGGATTTGGCACAGCACACGAGGCCTGGCTGGGGTTAGGCCTGGCTGGGGTTAGACCTGGGGTGGTCATGCTTCCTCCGTGGATCTTAGCTATTTCAGTGTCAACAGAGGTCATGACTATATAATAGAATAGAAAAAAATAACACAGATTCATCTAGAAGATCACCCCCTGAAACAAGTAAAGAGCTTCAAATATGTAGGAATTATAATATCAAATCGGCAAATCAGAATATGAGGATCGAAAATAGAAGGAAAAACAGCTCATTGGAAGAAATGACTACCAATACTAAAAAACAAAGCACATATCAGTAGGTACTAAAAATGCATTCTGCTAACACACTCTTCCTGCCAGCTCCATGCTACCAATGTCAAACATGGACAGTAACAGAAAAAGAGAACAGAAAATTTACAATGGAAATAAGATTCCTGAGAAGATTACTCAACATACAACCATCTAAAAGTGTACCAATGATGTACAGTCTAAATGGAACCAGAATAAGAGACCGACCATGTAAATGATGAAAAAAGGGAATAACAGCCTATGGGAATCTCAATATATGAAACCCATAAACGGGAACTCTCCCACTGTTTACACTTCACTTTGACACCACAAGGTACAAGAAGAACAAGATGACATGATGAATCAATGTCAACAGGCTCTAGTCCAATGCATTGTGTGATCTTCCTATACATTTAATATAGTACCTCATTTGTTAGATCGTAGCACATTGTTAAGAAAACACTGACCCATCATTGATTTTCATCCAATCTGACGTTCTCCCAGGATTCCTTTGGTTTATGGGCATCCTGTTTCTGGTGACCACCACGTTAGTTGGGATCTTTAAGAGAGAGCACATGGACCTGGATGCCGACCCAGACCAGGGCATCATAGAAACCTACAAGATCCTGGTGAATGTCATGTGTCTGCCATCGATAGTGTCATACGCCATAATCCTCATGACATCCAAGGTTTGTTCACACTCAGTGTCATATGTCTGCTGTCTATAGTGTCATACGCTCAGTGTGTCAGTGCTGTTTGTTTTCTATCTCTGGCAGTCATTGGCTGACTGTGTGGATTCCTGGATCTTTAGCAGAGCTTGATCAGCATCTTGATAATAACCCTTGACGGCTACTGCAGTAGCAAGAAAAAAATAGTAGCAGTAATAGACAACACCAGAAACAATATTAACATCAGGAATAATGACAACAGCTGTGGTAATAGCAGTAGTAACAGCAATGACAGGAACAGCAGTAATATCAATAGTAACATTCTCAATAATAACAACAGTACCAGCAGCAATAATAATAGTAACTTCTGTAATAACAGCAGTTATAGCAGCAATAACAATGGTAACTCAGCAATAACAATAGCAACATCAGTAACAGTAACAGCAATAACAACTTTGATAACACCAGTGGTAACAGCAGGAATAACAGCAGCAATAATAATATTAACAGCAAATACAAAAGTAACCACAGCAATAACAGTAACAGCAGCAATATAATGTATTAACAGCAGAAAAATAAATAGACAAAAGTAACCACAGCAATAACATCAGTAATAACAGTGACAGCAGCCATAACAACAGCATCAAACTGTAGCAACAGAAATAACAAAACCAATACAAGCATTAACAACATTAACAGCGGCAATAACAACAGGAAAAACTGTCATAACAATAGTAACAGAACCAGTAACAAAACAATGACAGTAGCAGCAATAATTAAAATAGTAACATCTTCAGTAATAACAACAGTAACGGCAGCAATCGTACATAACATCACTGCCCAGTATTGTGGAATCCATACACCTATTTGGACATCATTGTACACAAAGTTAGGGGAAGATAGAAACAGTAAAATAAGTAGAGAAAATGCAAGATGAGCTTCCATAGCACTGGGAAATTTGTAAAGTCAGCAGAAATTAAATCCAGAAACAAACTTATAATATTTAACCCTTTACAGGGCAGAAGTTTGTCCAGTTTTTAGCTCTGAACAGGCAAGATTTTTCAGGTTCTGTAAAATGTTGGTTACGTTAGTAAAAAAATCACATCTAAGGTGGTAGTCAACAGGTTTTAGTTAAATAAAAAACCAAATTAAGGAAAATGCATGCAGATTATTTTACTCACGTGAGTAAGTATATTGAATGTTGCTGGTAATCCACACATGAACACAAATATTTAGAAAATGCAACGTATTGTTTGTGATTGTCAGTCATTTATACTGGCAATTTACAAATATATTTTCAGAATCACAATCACTTTCTTTAAAGTCCGACTCACGACTGCTAACGATGATCACTGATATCTAGCTCTGATTAATAGTCAACTTCGTGCCCTTCAATGTCACTTAAATTGAACCCAGCAAAATCTCCGCTATCACTTGAAGAATCGTCGAAATCCATTTTGAAATACAAAGCGTAAAAACCCCCGAAACTATTTAAAAATCTGTTAAAATTCAAGGTACATGCTTGCAAATGTCGGCCACATTGTCAGGCTATCGGTGAAACCGAAAGTAGACAATCGGAAGTCTCGGAAAGTTGCGAGGTCGCATTTTTAAAATGCTTAGTATTCACAGGCACTTTCGGCCGTTTTGCCTGTCTACGGGTAAAGCTGCTTTTGGCCATTACGCCCGGTAAAGGGTTAATAATATTTCATTATAATGTCAAATCGGTACTGCTGTTTGGATGAGAAACATGGAGAACAACTCAAGCAATTATTAATAAACTACAAACTTTCATTAATTTATGCCTGCCCAGACGACAACTGAAATGTTGTGGCAGAGGCAGTGGTGTGGAGCGCATGGAGTGAACTAAACAAATCCCAAGCGGTGAGGACAAGACGCTGGTGCTGCCTAGGACACCCATTGAGAAAAACTGTTCATGACTGACTGGCACCTTGCCGTCTTGACAGACGCTAGTTTGTGAAATGGCGTTATACCTCTCCATAGCACAATGTCTGAGCTGAATTTAGAGACCTTGTGTTGCCCATGCAGCATGATCCCACTCTCGGCCTGCCTAGTTTACTCCAGAGGAAAGGTAACACCAATATGTCTGGAACAAGACAAGCTGCAGAAGCTGCCAGATCAGCAAATCAATGCTCTAACTTTCCGCCTGTTGACGCTGACCAAGGCTTAGGGCCTGGTCTGCCCTGCCATGATATTTAGCCTTTAGGTTGCATTTCCTCACACTAGGGTGCCATGTCGTAAGTCCTTCTTCGCTGTGTTTTGCCATGTGGATATGTTAGAACTTACGAAAGGAACTGGCTCATTAAAACAGTGTAACAATAACAGTTTATGAATTCACTGAAGAAACTTGAAATATGAAGTAAACATCGGATTTCAGGAAAATCTAACACCTCTTTATTACGGAGTTGACATAGTCATAATACATTTTGTTGTGAACCATTAGATTTCCCTGTTGTTGCTGGGATGGCATCTAATATAAGCATGAACTAACCTTTATGTAATCTAAAGTGTTCTACGTTTTCCTTAACGTCACTCAGTAAAACTTCTGTTTCCTCCGTTCATTCACGTCGTCCTTGCTGTCATCTTCCCCCGATTCTGTCTAGAGTTTGCCCGTACGTTCTCGAATCCATGGCGTTCTCAATATATGCTTCTAACTGTTCTTAGCTTTGATTGAGTCCACTGCTAGCCTTCAAACGATCCAATAGCCACACTAAGTTGTTCTCCAAATCTAACACACGCCCGTTCACCTTGATCGTCGCACAACGTATGTTTTTGTTGTCACGCTAGCGTTGGTGTGACGTATATTCGTATCCCATAGTTTTCGTGCCCTATTTACTTTGAGAGTTCCTTCTATCCTCTGTATGGCATGATCTGGGCACTTGCTATGTGGCATAGGGTAATACTCGCACCCTCCCAATTGTGCTCCACCACCTGAAGCCACGACACAATGTGGGGTGTTGGGTTTGGTGAGTGCCGCCCAACATTTGAAACAGAAAACAGGTAGTACCGTCTACTGTCATACGCTAGCTCAGTCATATCTAAGTCCCAACATTTGACACTAACAGAAAGCAGGTAGAACTGTCTACTGTCATACACTAGCTCAGTCATATCTGACTAAGACCCAAGATTCGGCGCTAACAGAAAGCAGGTAGTACTGTCTACTGTCATACACTAGCTCAGTCATATCTAAGTCCCAACATTTGACACTAACAGAAAGCAGGTAGTACTGTCTACTGTCATACGGTAGCTCAGTCATATCTGACTAAGACCCAAGATTCAGCGCTAACAGAAAGCAGGTAGAACTGTCTACTGTCATACGGTAGCTCAGTCATATCTAAGTCCCAACATTTGACACTAACAGAAAGCAGGTAGAACTGTCTACTGTCATACGGTAGCTCAGTCATATCTAAGTCCCTACATCTGACACTAACAGAAAGCAGGTAGAACTGTCTACTGTCATACGCTGTCTCAGACCTAACACATACCTGATAATAGTATAACTAGAAAGTCCAGTCCTCTGAAACCTATGGGTGGGGGGGGGGGGGAATAAAGGGTGACCTGAAACACATGAGGAAGATGGAGACATGTGATGAATAATGTGGGCAGCCCATGGACAACGCTGCAGAAGACAGGACAGGATAGGATTGTTGGACATGAGTTGGTTGAGTACTTGTGCATCATTGTGAGATGAAAGGCAGACAAGGAGGTATCCATTTTAGGTCTGCTGTTTTCAGTCCAGCAGCTGAGGGGTTTTTAATGTTCTTGATGTGCACTTTGGACCTCTTAGTTTGTTGCACTTATCCATGAAGGCTGGATGCCCGATCCACTACCTCAGGATTAGAGGGTCAGTGGGACGTTTATCATCTTTGTATAATGTTGTAAACATCCAGACTGTCCTCAATATGAATTGTACCAGGTCAACTCCAGTCAGAGGTGGACATTGTAGGTCTTAGCCACTCCATTTCTACCATATAGCTGGTTGGTTGGTTGGTTGAATGATTGATTGGTTGCTTGCTTGGTTGATGATTGGTTCTCTATTTGGTGGGTTGGCTATTTGGTTGTTTGAGAAGATTGAGTATTAACTCTTAAAGCGGCTTGGATTTGTTGGAGTAAGGTTGGTGTAGAGAGTCTCATCCTGACCCGGTACTAAAGTACCATCTTCATGGAGGATGTGTGATAGAGCTGTCCTTCCCCTCTCCAAGTTCAGGAACCAGCAGTTTGTGCACTAGGACTTCACATGTTGTATTCATTACGGATTCAGAGAGTATGCTTAGTAAGGTGGAGAAAGGAATGTTTCATGTGGAATGGCTCTTGTTGCTTCAGAGGTCACAGATTGTGAGAATTGTATGGATATTTTGCCCTGGCCATGCAAGGGTACGGGGGAATGAACAGGCTGATAGGCTAGCAGGGAATGCACCTCTTGGTGGTAGTTTGCCTATGGACAAGGGGGAGGTGGTCATGCGCTTGTGGGACCAGGCGGAGGAACAGATTGAGAACCAATATGTGGAAAGAATGAGATTGTGGGGGATCGGCAGGGGTTCTGGAAGAATCTCAAAACTGAGAGAGAAGACCAGGAGAATGTTTAATCAGATAGCGGTGGGAACGATTAGTAGTATGGCTGGCTGTTAAACGAGGGGACGGAGCACGTATGGGAATGTCCTGAGTGCAGTGATGTCGATTCTTAACTCAACTTCAATCTGGGGAGAAGCGTGTGTAGGTCATGCTTCAGCATAGCACACATGGATAGTCAAGTCTCCTCCACAAGTTTCAGGTATTTCAGTGTCTACACACTCCATCGAAGTCCTGAGAGCGAAGTCCCCACCATATGTGTAAGCCATTCCAACACTGGAAAGGGCTATGACTTATGTTATGTGTCATCTGACAGATAGCGTTTGCTGCCAGTGATGCCTTGACTGGCCTGAAGCTGATAGAAGCTGGGATGCCCAAGGAACGGCTGGCCCTCTTTGCTGTCCCTGTGGTGCCGGTTCAAATCCTGCTGCCTTTGATCATTAGCAAATACACGTCTGGTCCGAGACCTTTGGATATCTGGTTGAAGGCATACCCTTTTAGGTAAGTTCTTTTGGCTTTTTCAGTAGAGACCTTTGGATATCTGGCTGAAGGCATACCCTCTTAGGTCAGTTCTTATTTTTTGGTCAGTAGATGCAGTTTGAAGTTTGATGGTGACACTATGTAGCAGGTCTCTGGTAGAAGATCGCTCTCAACACAGCCTGCAGGAAAGTCTTTTAATTTGTTTGCCACTTCTCCCACCTCTTGCACCCTCGTACCTGAAGTTTCTGTAATGAACTTTGTCCATCTCCATGCAGGGCAGCCCCAGCCATTTGTAATCCTGCATACTGCACTGCGTTTTAAACACATCTGCGGGTAATTTGGCAGCAGACTGCCTTGCATTGGTATTTATAAAATGGTATGAGTGCCAGCTGTTAAGAAAGCAATGGCAAACTACTGAACGTAAACTTGACAAGAAATCACAGACAGCCAAAAAATGCTGGGGTTGTCTGCGATGTCCT
Source organism: Cepaea nemoralis (assembly GCA_014155875.1). NCBI lineage: Eukaryota > Metazoa > Mollusca > Gastropoda > Stylommatophora > Helicidae > Cepaea > Cepaea nemoralis. The sequence continues at coordinate 578,990 of JACEFZ010007617.1, read as the reverse complement.
GTAAAGGATATGCAACTAACTTAACTCATCCATGATTTTAAGAGCTCTGCCAACACACCCAGCATTGTGTGCCTCTGTCTCTGACATCCACATTCTTCCTGGTTGTCACAAATGTCTCCAGACTCTCACCTCTTGTAACCCTATAGTAATGATTGTCTTGTCCAGCAGGGGGGGTAATCAAATGTCTTTATGAATTGTTGGCCTTGTGCAGTACTTGGATAGAGCTGCGGTGGCATAGTGCTTGTCTGCAATGACAGTGGTGTGGGTTTAATCCCTGATAGAGGCAGAGCTATTTTTTCCTGCCAGTACGCTTGTGGGGTCAACCTAACTTCACACACATGGGTACTTGACAGTTTTCAGAATTGTCTCTGAATTGTCTGAGAGGGACAAGTGACAAGAAAGGGCACTGGCACCCAACCTCATATGTCACGACCTAGAATATGCGAAGGCCTTCACAGCATTCACATTGGTGTAACTGTACAGACATTACACTGACAAGGAGTGTGAGTGTGGTTGGACAAGGATTCAGTGTCAGCTCTCATCACTTGCTATGGGATGGAGCTCCGAGCTGTCAGGCCTACAAACATGTGGTGGTCTTAACACTTCATGTAGCCACACCAGGTTTATGCAACAGGACTTGTTTGTTGTTTGTGTTAACACTCTGCTGTATGACTGCCTGTACCTGGTTGTATTTGGATGTTGGTCTCCTTAGCTGTCCATGGGATCATTGCATTCTGTGGAGAAATCACATCTCTGGGACCTGGAGACACCACATCTCTGTGACCTGGAGACACCACATCTCTGGGACCTTGTGTACTTGGATGTTGGTCTTTTTAGCTGTCCATGGGATCATTGCATTCTGTGGAGACACCACATCTCTGGGACCTGGAGACACCACATCTCTGTGACCTGGAGACACCACATCTCTGTGACCTGGAGACACCACATCTCTGTGACCTGGAGACACCACATCTCTGGGACCTTGTGTACTTGGATGTTGGTCTTTTTAGCTGTCCATGGGATCATTGCATTCTGTGGAGAGATCACATCTCTGGGACCTGAAGAGACCACATCTCTGGGACCTGAAGAGACCACATCTCTGGGACCTTGTGTACTTGGATATGGCTCTTCTTATTGTGGAGAGACCACATCTCTGTGACCTGGAGACACCACATCTCTATGACCTGGAGAGACCACATCTCTGGGACCTTGTGTACGTGGATGCTGGTCTTCTTGGCTGTCCATGGGATCATTGCATTCTGTGGAGACACCACATCTCTGACCTCCACTTGCTTCTTCTCTCTTGATTCAGTTTCCATGTTTAAGGAAATACCTAATGAAATGTATTTGTTCTGTTGTGCAGGTTGGTTATCGGAATCCTGTATTGTTTGATTGTCTACTGGGCCAGTGTGTCACAGAGAGTGCCTGGAGAGTTCCCGTGGTACTTCTATATCACGCTGTTGCTGTTCTACTGTCTCCATCAGGTATGTTTCTTCTTGTTGCAGGTAATGTATTTGTTGTTTTAGTGGGGATTTATGTATATTGATGTTGTTGCAGGTAATATATTTGTTGTTGTTATGGGGGATTTATATGCATTGGTGTTTTTTTGCAGGTAATGTATTTGTTGTTTTAATTGGGATGTATATATACTGGTATTTTTGCAGATAATGTATTTGTGTTATATATATAGGTGTTGTTGTTGCAGTGTAATTTATGCATGAACTGGTTGGTTGATTGCCTGGGTGGATAGGTTAATTGATTGTGGGTGGATTAGGTGATAGTTAATGGTCAGCAGGCAGTTGGTTGCTTGATTGGTTGGTGGGTGGAAACGCTACCAACCTAGGCCTGATCTCGTCTCATCCATTTATGCTGTGTTGATTCCTAAACAGAAGTGAAGTTCCAGTACCAGGTATGCACACCCAGCTGGTTTCTGAGCTTGAAGAGGGAAAATCTGCAACACAATTCTTGTAGAGACGGTAATTTTGTAGCAGGTCAGCAGGGAAGTCTTTTCATTAACCTCACTCCAGTAGATGCAAGCCTGTTTCAGGACTCCAACAACCAGATGTCCACTGTATCAGACTTAAGCGTTAAAGCTCATTCTCCAAGAGGATTCACCAACCAACCTCCTGAACATCTTCAGTCCTGACCAGCGCCTGGTGTGTGGTGAACTGTCCCCTAGATCTTCTTCAGTCCTTGAGCAAATCTTCACAGCAACCAAGTTAGAGGAGAGCAAATTTTCCTAGTATATAAACCAAAGGAGATCAGATCTTTCTAGCATATAAACCAAAGGAGATCAGATCTTTCTAGCATATAAACTAAAGGAAATCAAATATTTCAAGACTATAAACCAAAGGAGATCAGATCTTTCTAGCGTATAAACCAAAGGAAATCAGATCTTTCTAGCATATAAACCAAAGGAGATCAAATCTTTCTAGCATATAAACCAAAGGAGATCAAATCTTTCTAGCATATAAACCAAAGGAGATCAAATCTTTCAAGACTATAAACCAAAGGAGATCAGATCTTTCTAGCATATAAACCAAAGGAGATCAGATCTTTCTAGCATATAAACCAAAGGAGATCCAATCTTTCAAGAATATAAACCAAAGCAGATCAGATCTTTCTAGCATATAAACCAAAGGAGATCAAATCTTTCTAGCAATGAAATCAAACCAGAACACATCCTTATCACAAACAAACCAAAATAGAGTAAATCTTCCAAGCAGCCAAACCAAACTAGAGCCTATCTTCCTAGCAACCAAACTAAAGTAGAGCATATCTTCCTAGCAACCAAAGTAGAGCGTATCTTCCTAGCAACCAAACCTAAAGTAGAGCGTATCTTCCTAGCAACCAAACTAAAGTAGAGCGTATCTTCCTAGCAACCAAACTAAAGTAGAGCTGATCTTCCTAGCACCAAACTAAAGTAGAGCGTATCTTCCTAGCAACCAAACTAAAGTAGAGCGTATCTTCCTAGCAACCAAACTAAAGTAGAGCGTATCTTCCTAGCAACCCAAACTAAAGTAGAGCGTATCTTTCCTAGCAACCAAACTAAAGTAGAGCGTATCTTCCTAGCAACCAAACTAAAGTAGAGCGTATCTTCCTAGCAACCAAACTAAAGTAGAGCGTATCTTCCTAGCAACCAAACTAAAGTAGAGCGTATCTTTCCTAGCAACCAAACTTAAAGTAGAGCGTATCTTCCTAGCAACCAAACTAAAGTAGAGCGTATCTTCCTAGCAACCAAACTAAAGTAGAGCGTATCTTCCTAGCAACCAAACTAAAGTAGAGCGTATCTTCCTAGTAACCAAACTAAAGTAGAGCGTATCTTCCTAGCAACCAAACTAAAGTAGAGCGTATCTTCCTAGCAACCAAACTAAAGTAGAGCGTATCTTCCTAGCAACCAAACTAAAGTAGAGCGTATCTTCCTAGTAACCAAACTAAAGTAGAGCGTATCTTCCTAGCAACCAAACTAAAGTAGAGCGTATCTTCCTAGCAACCAAACTAAAGTAGAGCGTATCTTCCTAGTAACCAAAGTAGAGCAAATCTTCCTAGCATCTGAAGTAGAGCAAATCTTCCTAGCATCCAAACCAAAGAAGGGGAAAGGTCCTGATGAGTTTGAAAGATTGAGAGAAAGAACTAGAGGGAGAATGGTAATATAAATACAGTATCTGCCTCCATGCTTCTCCCAGGTTGCCGTCTATTGTATGTTTGTGGCGGGAATGGCCTTCCATGCTAAAGTCAGTGACCCTTCCATCGGGGGAACCTATATGACCTTGCTGAACACAGTGACCAATCTGGGTAAGTCCGGCTTGTCTGTGACACTAAGTAGTTCTTCTACACACAGGTGATGGGAGCTTGGCCAGGCCAACACACTACAAACCTCCTGCGCCATCGATTGCACGGCACTTTTAGAAACTGGTCATGTCATTGATAGTGACAATGCTTTTCGTATGTTGTTTAACACACAAAATAATTGATTGTTAAAGTTCGCAGTAGCCATCCTGATTAATCTACACAGGCCATTTTTGTGCAGAAAGAAAGACATGATAGTCAGTTTAAAATTACCTGGTCGACAATTGAATTTACTGTGCGAACATGTGTATATTTCAGCTTGAAGGATTTATCTAGTTAATTTACTTTATGTTGTGTGATTTCTGCAGTATGTACCTGACAAGATGCAGCGAAATATGCCAGGCAATAAATCGTGCAATCTATTGTTTGTGTCTTCATTGTTCAAATTCACTATGGGAAAACATTGTTTTGATTTACTGATAGTTCTGTCACTTGGGTGTGTGGGTGTGGCAGTGAGAACTTTCATGAAGTGATGTGTGGGGAAGCAGAAGAATACCTCGCTGATGGAGGTGGTGGACATGCAGAGACATATAATGGTGACAGGCAGGGGGACAATGACAAACAGCTACACAGTGACAGTGATACAGTGACAGACAGTGGGCACAAAGACAACTAACAAACAGTGACACAATGACAGACAGTGGCACAATGACAAATGGTGAAATGATTACATTTAGTCACAAAATGACATACTGTCACACACTGACATACTGACACAATTACATACTGTCACATAAAGATAAACATTGACACAGTGATAAAGAGTAAGACAATGACAGATATTGAAACAGTGGTGAACAGAGACAAAGATTAGCATTAACACATGTGCCTGCTTCCTGGAGTAACTTACATTCCTGTCTGTCTAATCCACTGTCAACTAACTAGGTGGCAATTGGCCAAGCACGTTGGCACTGTCAGTTGTGGATTATCTCACATGGAAGGATTGCTCGGTTGGTGGAAGCTGTGACAGTAAAGATTTACAGAAGGTATGCCTGCCTGCCTGCCTTCCTTCCTTCCTTCCTTCCTTCCTTCCTTCCTTCCTTCCTTCCTTCCTTCCTTCCTTCCTTCCTTCCTTCCTTCCTTCCTTCCTTCCTTCCTTCCTTTCTCCCTCCCTCCCTCCTTCCTTCCTTCCTTCCTCCTTCCTTCCTTCCTTCCTTCCTTCCTTCCTTCCTTCATTCCTTCCATCAGTCTGTCCGTCTTTTTTACTTACTTCTAGCATATAGAATTCATTTATCACAAAATATTAGCACAAAACTTGGATAGTTAACAAATCAGTTAAAAAACACCCATGCACCTGGGAATATAAATGTTACAGACTAGTAATGAAACTTCATTGGACAGAAAAGAGATCACACAAATCTGTACAATAAAAACTTAATGTTGAAGTAGATTAGTTATTAAGACAATCAAAAATTAGAAAAATTAAATAAATTTGTCATCTGTCATTTTACTGCCTATAGTACCTTGCAGTGTAGGGCAGGAGGGGTTTTGAGCCTGAGGAATTAAGGCCGCCTGGCTAGTGCTGTTGCCACAAACTGGGCAGGTTAGGATTTTCTTTTTTCCCCAGACAGGAAAAAAATCCACGTCATACTGAGGAATCGAACCTGTTACATATAAGGAAATAAGTAAACTCTCATCATCATGTGCTATGCCGATCAGCATGGATGGTCATGTTTTGCCATCTTACATGATCATCAAAGTCGTGGATCAGCTCTGTGTTCTTGTCTCGACCATGTCAGATGGTCAAGCCATCCAGGTATTTACTTCTCTGCCTTTCCCTTGTTCTTCTTGGTATGCTAAATAAGGTGGAGAAAGGAATGTTTCATGTGGAATGGCTTGCCTCGCTTCAGAGGTAACATTGTGAGAATTGTATGAATTTTCTGCCCTAGTCATGCAGGTGTGCGGCGGGAATGAACAGGCTGAGAGGCTGGCCGGGTATGTACCTCTTGGTGGTCGATTACCTATGGACTACGGAGAGGTGGTCGGGCGTCTGTTGGACCAGGTGGAGAAAGCAGTGAAACATACTCAGAACCCGTATGTGGAGAGGATGATATGGTGGGAGATCGGCAGGGGTTCTGGATGAATCTCAAAACTGAGAGGGAAGACTAGGAGAAGTTTAAATCAGATGGCAGTTGGAATGATTAGTAGTATGACTCTTCGCTGTCTATTGAATGAAGGAATGGAGCACGTGTGGGAATGTCTTTAGTGCAGTGATGTTGGTTCTTAGCTCATAACTCATCCCTCGTTCTTTTCCCCTCAATCTTGCCAGTTGTCACCAAGTTCTCTAGTTATTTCTTTTCATAGCATGCCCAAAGAAAACTAAAGCAACTGAATTTTGACAAAGATCTACAAATAATAAGGAACGTATATTGGCATATTTATATTCATATTTGTGAACTCAACTCCACAGCTGTGTACAGAGAGCGGTGGAGTGTGTGGAACATCCGTGGATGGCTACTACATTATGGCAGCTGTGTGTACAGTACTTGGTCTGCTGTGGCTGAAGTCAAGGGCCAGCCATGTCAAGCGTTTGTCAGAACTGAGTGACAAGGCCTGGAAATACCGCAGCCCCAACTCGTCCTGATAATGAGCGTGCATAGGTTATGTTGTTACTCAAAGTCTTCTTCTTCTTTGATGGGAACGAGCCCAAGGCTGCTTTGCAGAAAACATAAACTTGTTGTAAGGCAGACTCCTGTACATTATTTTGTTGGTTATTGGGTACATTTTCTGCATTGTTTCTTCATTAGTTTCTGCCCTTGGATGTAGAGGCATTATTATGGCACTATAGAGGACGGGGGCCTAACCTGAGTACCAAGATATGTCCTGGCATTCTAGAGGACAGTGCCTAACCTGAGTATCAGGATATATCCTGGCACTCTAGAGGATGGTGCCTAACCTGAGTATCAGGATATGTCCTGGCACTCTAGAGGACGGGGGCCTAACCTGAGTACCAAGATATGTCCTGGCACTCTAGAGGATGGTGCCTAACCTGAGTATCAGGATATGTCCTGGCACTCTAGAGGATGGGGCCTAACCTGAGTACCAGGATATGTCCTGGCACTCTAGAGGATGGGGGCCTAACCTGAGTACCAGGATATGTCCTGGCACTCTAGAGGATGGTACCTAACCTGAGTACCAGGATATGTCCTGGCACTCTAGAGGATGGTACCTAACCTGAGTATCAGGATATGTCCTGGCACGCTAGAAGACAGGGCATAACCTGAGTACCAGGGTATGTCCTAGCACGCTAGAGGACGGGCCCTAACCTGAGTACCAAGATATGTCCTGGCAAGTACAGGCTGACTTGGCGTCCAGCACTTCACAGATCGAGTGCCATGTGCCTGGCAAGTACAGGCTGACTTGGCGTCCAGCACTTCACAGATCGAGTGCCATGTGGTCTGTACAAATATGGGGCTGGTATCATATACACAATTGGAGCCATGTTGGCATAGTGGCTAGATGCTCACCTGGCGGTCAGGGGTTCAAACCTACATCAGGCCAGATTGTGAAACTGGACCTGGCCTCCCAGGGTGACCTAACCTCCTAGGGTGACCTAACCTAGAATGGCAACCAGGAATAGTTTTGGGAAGTCAAGCTGGTCATCGTGGTACTGACCACGTCTAGCCCATGGGTCTATAGACATTTAGGTCCAGCACATGTACCTAGTGTGTCTAGGGCATGGTTGACCTCCTGTACTGACCATCAACCCCAGTGTGCTCCAGGCATGGGCACAGGTCTGTGACGTGTTTGTTGACTGCAGGGCTGGTCCTATCTGCAGTGTTCACATGATTGGGTGTTCACATGATTGGGTGTTCACATGATTGGGTGTTCACATGGTTGGGTGTTCACATGGTTGGTGTTGACTGCAGGGCTGGTCCTATCTGCAGTGTTCACATGATTGGGTGTTCACATGGTTGGTGTTGACTGCAGGACTGGTCCTATCTGCAAGGTTCACATGATTGGGTGTTCACATGGTTGGTGTTGACTGCAGGGCTGGTCCTATCTGCAGTGTTCACTTGATTGGTGTTCACATGATTGGGTGTTCGCATGATTAGGTATTCACACGATTAGGTATTCACATGATTGGGTGTTGACTGCAGGGATGCACAGGATGTCAGTGCAACAGACTCTGGGCTACCCTACAGACCCACCTCCCAGACTTCCTGGCAGGTTCAGGTACAAGTCCAGGACCCGGTCCCATGCCTTGAGGTGTGTTGGATATATGGTGCTGGCCCCATGTTTTAAATAGACCAATGATGGATGACGGGGTCACTGTCACGCTGGCCCCGTTCACTTCCCAGAACATGTCCAGGTACTCATGTGAAGCCAGGTTGTCCGTCGGGGAGCCTGGGTCAGTTTTTAAAAACTCCCCGGCCTCTGTGGGGGATGACAACACTGGGCCATCAGGTCAGTGAGCTGTCACTGCTCTACCACGGCTCCCCAAGTGGCATGTGGAGGTCGTGTATTGATTCCCTACAGGGGGTCCAGGCAGCACTTTCAAGACTATTGCCACTCCAGAGATCTCAGTGTTGCAACAGAAAGACTCATCCCACTGCCGGCTGGAGACAGCTGAGACATACTACATCCTTCTCTGACTAGAAGTGTGCTGGATGAGAATTTCCTGGATACTTGTTGTCTGTGGAATCATTTTATACTGTCACATGATCTTTGGACAGTCAGTTGGATGTCTGACATCTTTGCCCACCCTGAAAGCTTTGTATTCAGATTCTCCTAGTATCCGAATGGACACTAAATAGAACTGGAAACCTCTTTGAAAGGACAGACAGACAGATACAAGTGACAAATTTGACAAAGTCTTTTTGAATGAACAACCAGGGAAAACTGCATAGTTGGGAAATTGAAGCATTGCAGTCAGAGAAAAGTAATCCTCATGTAGGGTGAATACATAAAACCACGCCTTACGTCCAGGAAATGAAAATATGGGATAGGCATGTTGAGAAACAGCACACAACAACAACAAGATACTTACAATGATTGGGTGACAATAAATGCCTATGTACAAATAATGGAGAATAGATACATGTGTATACATATATACATACGCACATATATATATACTTTTATTGTTATTTTGTGTTTTAAACCCCCTACAATGCTCCACCATCCCACATTTTCATTTCCCAGACTTAGGGTGATGTATATTCATTGCAACATGTGGATTTCTAATCTGTGATTGTAATACTTCAGTGTTCCAGCTTTGTATTCTTGTGTTTGTTCACTGATACAGACTTTAGTGTAAATGGTCACTTGCATCCGTCTGTGTTTTTCTTTTCGTTGAGCTACCCAGTTATATTTTGTGTTATTCAGATTCTGTCATCACCTTTGCAGTGGTCATTGCCTGTTTTTGATACATTTGAGAATCTACTAGTGTGATCTGCAGCAGGAAGTAAGTTCATTTGTGAAAGTTTCAGCCGCGGGAAAATGGTCCTGGAATTCAGTAACGTGAGATCAATAAGTGTCTGGTCATCCTGCATTTCTGCATCCCAGCATTGATAGAGTTGTTATCATCATCATCATGTGACTTGCATAGTAGCCTACGTGTTTGTGCCTCTCCGCAGATCTTGGTCCTTAGTGTTCTGAATGCTGTTGAATTCTGTTGGTGACATCCCTCCCTGCCATTGTCCTGGACTTGGTTTTGCTATCAGCAGCTTGATGACAGTCTAGCATCATATGTCAGGCTTGTGATGGTTCCTACTGGATGAGGCTGTTCTAAGACAGCCATGAACATAAATCTCTGATTCAGATCTGCTTGGAGTCATAAAGGCTTGGTTGCAAAGATATAGAGATCGTACACTGAGCCCTGTAGATGATTCTGTTGCTGGTTGTCTTCTGTGATTTGTTTCTGGTCTTTCATAAACAGTGTGAGGTTGTCATTCCAGTGATCTCTGGGAGGGTCTACATATCTGGATCTCTGGCTTTGTGTGTCTCTTGAGATCCAGTAATCTCTGGGTGGGTCCAGATATCTGGATCTCTGGCTTTATGTGTCTCTTGAGATCCAGTAATCTCTGGGTGGGTCCACATATCTGGATCTCTGGCTTTGTGTGTCTCTTGAGATCCAGTAATCTCTAGGAGGGTCCACATATCTGGACATCTGGCTTTGTGTGTCTCTTGAGATCCAGTAATCTCTGGGTGGGTCCACATATCTGGATCTCTGGCTTTGTGTGTCTCATGAGAGGTTCATATTCATGTAGAGCTCATTGATGTTGTGTCAGCTCCTACTGCTGCCTAATCCCTGGAGAAGCAGTTCAGTGTTGCCAATCCAACAAACTCTTTATGTTTTATTTCTAGTTTTCTGGCTTTCCATTTGTGATATAGAGGTCTTTTCTGACTTATGGCCATACAGAATGGTGATATAGAGATCTTTTCTGACTTATGGCCATACAGAACGGTGATATAGAGATCTTTTCTGACTTATGGCCATACAGAATGGTGATATAGAGGTCTTTTCTGACTTATGGCCATACAGAATGGTGATATAGAGATCTTTTCTGACTTAAGGCCATACAGAATGGTGATATACAGATCTTTTCTGACTTATAGCCATACAGAATGGTGATATAGAGGTCTTTTCTGACTTATGGCCTTACAGAATGGTGATATAGAGGTCTTTTCTGACTTATGGCCATACGTAAGGGTGATATAGAGATCTCTCTCTTTAGGCATCTAACCCTCCAGTTGTGATACAGAGATCTTTTCTGACTTATGGCCATACATAATGGTGATATAGATCTCTCTCTCTCTCTCTCTCTCTCTCTCTCTCTCTCTCTCTCTCTCTCTCTCTCTCTCTCTCTCTCTCTCTCCCTCCCTCCCTCCATCCATCCATCCATCCATCCATCCAGGGTGTGATAGAGATCTTTTCTGACTTATGAGGATCCAGTGTAGTGATATAGAGATCTCTCTTCAGGCTTCTTACCCTCCAGTGTGGTGATATACAGATCTCTCTTTGGTTACCCTCAGTGGTTCTATAGAGATCTCTAAGAAACATCTTTCAGCATTATCCATTAAATCTGTTTCCAGTTTCTTGCTGTGGGAACTCTGCTTGTTCCTTTCAGTGAGCTGCATGTAGTGTGGCTTCTATTATAGTGATTCTGAAGGTTCTGTGGCTTCCTCTAAAAAGAAGGCTTCACTTTCTTACTCATTTCTAATTGTGAAGATTCATAACTGTTCTCTTGTATTGTAGCTTTGTTTTCTGCTCCCGATTGTTCCCTTCTATTGAGATATTATGTCCTACAGCCTGTTGTCCCCTTGTATTGAGGTTGGGTCTCCTTGGTGAAGTGATCTGCCGATTGTTCCCTTGTATTGAGGTTGGGTCTCCTTGGTGAAGTGATCAACCGTATGTCCCCTTGTATTGAGGTTGGGTCTCCTTGGTGAAGTGATCAGCCTGCTGTTCCCTTGTATTGAGGTTGGGTCTCCTTGGTGAAGTGATCAGCCGTATGTCTTATTCTCAGAGCTTGTGCTTTGTACGATGCTTGAGGCAGGCAGCTTGCCATGTTGCAGAGAAAAACCAAGCTGGATGGAGTAAAACCCGTTGCAGTGAAGTTGATCCTCACCTTTAATCTTGTATGTTCGGCAGCTGATTGCTCTTGTAGTGAAGCTGTGCTAATTGTTCTTTATAAGTGAGTACTCATCCTTCTCATGCGATCCTGCATGAACAACGTTTTTAGATATCTTTCAGATTATTTTAGATGAAAAGTAGTAATTCTTTTCCATAACTGTTGATGAAAATATTGATGCTGATAAATACCAGAACTAGAAACATGTCAGCTTGTTTCACTGTGTATTTTATGCTACAACATTGTGATTTTGTAAAATTTTTAAATCTTTATCTTGAAATTATACTTATTTATTTTCACTGCCTTTTATTTGTTTACTTAGCTGTGAAGTATTTATGTATTTTCTGTGCATTGTGTTTAGTAGAGATTTTGTGAAAGATCTTTTGTAATTTTTAAACGGGTCATAATTAGCCTTCAGAGTTGGAGTAGCTTGAGGGTTGGAGAGTATGTCATTCTTCAGAGAATGGGGGGGGGGGGGGGGGGGGGGGGGGGGGGACGGGGACATAGTGACAGAGATGGAGACATGGTGTGGGAGAGACAAGGATGGGGGAGGAAAAAAGACATGGAGAATGAGAGGCAGCAGTGACAGAAAAGGGGGGTTGGGGAGGGGCGAAGTGAAAGATAGAGAAGCAGGTAAAGACATGGATGGAGAGAGAGAGAGAGACGCAGAGAGATGGGGATAGGCAGATAGAAGAAAGAGAGGGACAAAGAGGTAGACAAAGGGGAGAAACCGGATAAAGAGAGGGCTGGACATAAACATAGAGAAACAGTTTAATAAAAAAAGAGAGAAATAAGGGACATATAAATAGACAAGAGCATGGAACAGAAAAATAGAGAGACAGATGGGAAAGAGACATAGAGAGGCAGAGAGAGAGAGATAGACATAGAAACAGACAAGAAACAGATGGACTTAGAAACAGACAGATGGAGAGAGAGTGAGACAGAGTAACATAGAGGGACTTAGAATAAGAGAGACAGAGAGAGTGACAGCGACAAGAGGAAACAGGGATAAAGGTAGATGGACAGAGATTGAAAAGGCAGATTGAGATCCAGAGAATGAAACAGATGGACAGATATAAATATTTATGTTTGTCCTGCTTGTAGTTGCTGTTTGTTGTGGTTGGTGGTAACGGTTGTTCAGCAGTAATATACTGTTTATTATTGATCATGCTGCATAGCTGAACCAAATTCCTGGATGTGTTACTGTGTATTTGTCCAGTATCACATCTTTGCTGATGATCACCTGCTGACCCAGTGGTCCAACATTCACATCTCCCACCAGGTGGGACATTCGTTGTGGTCACGAGGTCACCCAAGCCTCATCAAATGGGTTTCACTGGCACAGATTTCCACGGTCATGAGTGTGGACATGGTATTGATTGTTTCATTACAACATGGCTTTGTGCCGACCCACACAGAGAGAAACAGGGACAGAGAGGTAGACATAGAGACAGAGGCAGGCAGACAGACAGAGGTATGGACAGGCTGACAGACAGAGATATGGACAGGCTGACAGACAGAGATATGGACAGGCTGACAGACAGAGATGTGGACAGGCTGACAGACAGAGATATGGACAGAGGTAGGGACAGAGAATTTGAGAGACAGAGTGTGATACCTCTTGGACATGGAAATTTTTGTTTGATCAGAACATGGCTTTGGGTTGACACAACAGTGCCAGAAAGTTACTGAAAGGTGAAGTGACCAGTGTGATACCACATCACCCTCAAAGTGTCATTTGGCCAGGAACAGTTGAGCCTGCACCATACCCTCAAGGGTAACAATTTAATGGAAAAGGGTCTTTTATTACCTTTTACCTATTTTGTAAATATCTTTTTTGGTGACAGCCAAATTTAGACTGCTAATGTTTGAGTATGCAAGTCAGAACATTGGGTTCTCCATGGTGAAATGGTCAAACCGCATGCCTTGCACGGTGAAGGCCGTAGGTTCAATATAGGACTCCTTGACTTGCTTCACGGCGCAGTGTTTGTGGAGACCCCTGGTGGACACTGCTGGAGTTACTGAGTTCATTCTTGTATGATGCTTTCAGCGAGCCACTCCATGAACAAGAGTCCCAGCCACATGGGATAACACCCGATGCAATGAAGTAGATCCTCTTGCGTTTAAATTCCCTGGTAAACATGAAGTCTCAACACAGCCCTTGGCTGTTTATACTGTCTTGTGTGCATCTTGAGTCTTCAAATGTGGTCTGGTTTTGTTTAACAAAGATGGAGGCATAGGTAGCATGGTAGCATTGGAGTTCAGCACCTTGCACAAGTCCTTGAAGAATGCTCAGCATGTGGTGATCTGTGTTGTCAAACATATCAGCTTATGCTGATTTCTGGCAGAAAATATCAGAGTGTGGCATCCACAAGAAAAAGATCATGTTTGATCTTGTCAACTGGCCATATAGAGAGTGTGGCATTGATACAGAACAGATGATGTGTTTGGGACTGGTCAAATAGAAAGTGTGGCATCGGCCATATAGTGTGACCAGTAAACCTGTGAATATATTGAGATGTGAAAAAGAACAAGAAATTGTAAATAAATTGGGATTCAAGAAAACGGAACTGTATGAAGTCAGACAATTAAATTACTCCGGGTATATCTTTACATTCAAAGGTATTTGACTGTGTACAACATCAGAAACTTTGGGAAATCATGAGGAATATGGGCTTTCCACCACATGTAATGCAACTCATAAGAATACTCTATCTAGACCAGTGGTTCTCAACCTTTTTTGGCCCATGCCCCCCTTCACCATATTTTCAGAACGTCATTCCCCCCCTTTCGTATTTCCCATCTAAAAATGTCCCCCTCCCGCCCCTACACAGTATACGTAATAATGGAAGCACATACTAAAACAAGTCTAGACGTCCACATAAAACGTGATTTGTGGGTCTACTTACTTTATAAAATGAATTTTAGAAGGGTGAGATGTACAGAACCGTAAAGTATGAAGGGAAAAACAAGATCAAGTAATCGGTTTTTGTATTAACGCGATCTTGAAATAATCTTCATTCCCCCCTAGAAACCCCAAAATTCCCCGGGGGGGGGGGGGGGGGGGGGGGATGATTCCCCACCGGTTGAGAACCATTGATCTAGACCAACAATCAGCGGTTAAAATAGATGGCGAGACATAAGATTGGTTTGACATCAAGCAAGGAGTCCATCAGGGATGTGTGCTGTCCCCCTATTTGTTTAACCTGTACGCCGAAAATATAATGAGAAATGTAAGAGATGGTATAAACAGGGAGCTATATGATGCCCTAAATATCGGTGGTCTTGACATACCAGAGATTCGGTATGCTGATGATACAGTATTGCTATCCACAACACAGACTGGTATAGAAAACCTAATAGCTTCAACCCAATTGAATAGTGAAAATCACAACTTGTATCTTAAAATTGCAAAAACAAAGGTAATGCATACAGATAAAACCACTATGGAGAAAGAAATATATGTTAATGAGGAAAAATTGGAGGTGGTGCAAATTGTGAATATCTTGGGTCATTGATTACCAACAACGGTGACACAATGAAAGAAATTAAACGACTATCGATAGCTTTTCAAAGACTAAAACAACTGAATAAATTATGGAATGGGACAGACAGAACTACAAAAATTAGATTTTTAAGAGCATGCATATTTCCCATTGCAACATACTCCTGTGAGACCTGGACACTTACTAAACAAGCTGAACAGCGCATAAATGCCTTTGAATGTAAATATTATAGACGAGTTCTAAGAATATCTTGGGTAAAGAAAAGAACAAATGCATCCATACTTCAAGAGCTGAATATTGAAGAAGGTTGGCTACTAAAGACGATAAAACTAAGAAAATTGAAATATTTTGGTCACTTGAAACGTCACGAAAGTTTAGAGAGAACAATAATGGAGGTGTATATGCCTGGGAAAAGAGGAAGGCCAAAGAGAAGATGGGTGCAGGATGTGGCGGATGATCTCCAGATGGGTGTATCGGAAGCGGGACATCTTGCTTATGATCGAGAGGTTTTCCGGAAGGTTGTTATGGGAGCGAGGTTCTGCATAGGACATGCTACTGATTGAATGAATGAATAAATGTCTTTACATGTTCCTTGTTGAAGGAGGGAAGAGTGGAGGGCTCGCATGCAAGAGGAAGAGAACTTTATATGACCAACAACACTGGAAGTATTCTGTCTAAACATAAGTGAAACACAAGACAGAAAGTGTCCACGACATGAGAACCAGACACTCAAGAAAACTGATCTTCAGTTCAGAAATAGCCACTGTATGATGATAGTGATGAATAAACTAAATGCAGTTTTAGCCCAGATTTTTTTTTTTGCCAACCAATTAATTTTGTATTGAACATTATGTCCTGCACATTGAAAACAAAGAATGCTTTCTGGCAAAATAATTGTTGACAGTGTTAAAGTTTGAATTGTGATTTTAGTCTTTGATGATGACATTTTCGTCTGCTGTCTTTTAAAATGGTTGTTTGAATGTAGAATTGTTTTACATTTAAACACTTTGTGTCACCAGCAGCACATAGTGAGTGATTGGTTATACTTCTTGTGTTAAATGTTAGTTGCATATCCTTTACAGGGCGTTTGCAGTCAACACCAGCATTTTTTGCTGTTGATGTCTTGGCAAGTTTTACGTTCATTAGTTTGGCATTGCTTTCTGAACGACCAGCACCCATACCATTTTGTAAAATACCAGCGCAGTTTGCTGATAAATTGCGCACAGCTGTTTCGAACACGGGTATGTGGGATTACAAACCATGTCCGTAACCCCTTCACCATGGAGCCTTCATGTGTATAAATCAATAATACTCCTTACTGTTTAACTGATTCAGTGTCGAAAGATAATATATCGTCATATGAGGCCTCCCATTTGGACAGAAGGATGAGATATCGCCATAGTAGCGTCATCATGTTATTTGTTTTTGTTTCATGATATCTTCCGCAATGTTAAAGCTCAGTGAGCGGAAATTTACATTATAATATTTGTTCATTTGTTGCTTACAAGATGAGGCGCAGCCAAGTTTGAAAGATAGGGGGAGCCAGAACGTACACCAGAATTATCCCTCTTTTATTGTAAAATCCCAATTGCTCACGTAAATCGCACGATTGAACCAGACAACACTTCTCAAACATAGGGTAGAAGGTGAGCACGGCCCAGTGAGTGAGAGTGCTTGCTCTTAAAACAACTGGTGTGCTGTTGCTGAGGTAGCGGGTTCAACCCCTACACCGGTCAGTTAGACTAAAATGTTGATTTCTCGTTCTTGACTTGGGGATGTAAATTAAAAGTACCTCAGAAGTTGGAGTGGGTTGACCTGACGGAGAGGGACACTGGTCATAGGGAAAGCTAATCCACATGCAGAAATAAGTCCAGTGCACTAGAAGTAGTCGCATGTGTGTAGGCTACACTTGAGTTCAAGTTGAGCAACAAACAAAAACACAAACGAAGGGTACAATGGCAGTGGTAGCCACACACATACACCCGCCCCACTTCCCCAGGTATGCTGCTGTGTACAAGGTGTGTACATTTGGTTTCTGTGAAAGTAATCATTTGTGATTTCTCTGGTGATTTCTGTTGTTATCGTGATTTGCCCCAATCAGGCAGCTGCTCTGACCTTCTGGGACAGACAGAGTTCAATAAACAGTTGAAGAAAAGTGTTTTTCTGGCTTTAGTCACGGCAGTGGGAGGAGCTAGCCTGTGTGTGACATATGTCAGTTTTTCTGGCTTTGGTAACGGCAGTGGGAGGAGCTAGCCTGTGTTTGACATGTGTCAGTTTCTGTTTATATATCGTTAGCTTTTTTTGTCAGTCTATGAGGTCCCAACATGCCAGATTCACAGTCAGCTGCAGATGATTCGGGAGTAGATCACCTTGATTGATGTTCACAGTGGCTTGAGTACCAGCTGTTCAGGATACTCTACTGGATTCTCTGAATGTAATTCTTGCACTCTACTGAATGTAAAATTGCATAGAAAATTACAAACAGACAATAAATACTGGGGTAGACTGTGATGTCCTGTACAAGACATGCAACTCACTTTTTTAAGGAGCCACAGTGGTATTGTCCCTGACATGCCAGTGTGTTGGTTGTGGGGTCAAATCCACTTTGAGGTACTGTTATTTTCATAATTACGTTTCCTTGGTCCATACACCTTCATCAAACCATCATCATCATGTGCTATGCCTGTAAGTGTGGGCGGTCATGGTTTGCCATCACACACAATCACCAGTCTTGGATCAGGTCATGGTTGGCTATCCCACACAATCATCAGTCTTGGATCAGGTCATGGTTGGCCATCCCACACAATCATCAGTCTTGGATCAGGTCATGGTTGGCCATCCCACACAATCATCAGTCTTGGATCAGGTCATGGTTGGCCATCCCACACAATCATCAGTCTTGGATCAGGTCATGGTTGGCTATCCCACACAATCACTCAGTCTTGGATCAGGTCATGGTTGGCCATCCCACACAATCACCAGTCTTGGATCAGGGCTGTGCTATCTTCTTGATTAAACCGTGTGGCCAAGCCTTCCCCTGGCTCTGTTCCCATCAAGATTGCCAGTTGTCACTAAGTTTACCAGTTTATTTCACCTGATAGTTAGTTGCATATCCTTCACAGGACATTGCTATCAACTCCAGCATTTATTGGCTGTTTGTGATTCCTGGGCAAGTTTACGTTCAGTAGTTTATTATTGTTTTCTGAATGATCTGCACTCATACCATTGTATGAGAACCAACACAAGGTAGTCTGCTTCCAAATCGCCCGCAGCTGTGATTCAAATGTGGGATTTTAAATTGCATTTGTAACCCCTTTAACACGCTAAAGAATCTTGACTTTTCATCAAAATTTTTCTAATCAGTTTGTGATTTTAATCTGTTTTTTGAAGGTTCTCATTTATTTTTCTGTTTGCCCATGGTATTCTTTGCATGTTCCTCAGAAACCACGTCTACTGCCATTAAATGTGTCTCGGTTTGTCTACTTATTATATGTTTCTTTTCTTAAAACAGAGATCTTATAGTCCATGCAATGTGTGTGATTTTGGTGGTCATATCTCAATCCAAAGCCTTCCATCTCTCATGCTGCCAATCAATTCTGAGACCAATATTCCTCCATGCCATGATGTCAAACTGTCCAGTATCTTCAATCTTGGTCTCCCCCTGCCTCTCTCCTCCTCCATCCTTCCCATTGTGACAACACTACTCCAGCTACTCCCCTTCTACATGAACATTACCCAAAGAATGTGGATTGTATTCTTCCATTGTGAGTCACCAGTTCTCTTCGTGAGTTCACTTCTTTCAAGATATCTACATTGCTTTTTCTGTCTGTTCACAGTGCACTCATCATTCTTCTATAGAACCACATCTCCGCCACTTCCACATAATTCCTCACTTGTCTGCTGATTGTCCACAGTTTACTTCCATACATCAGGATTGGCTGAATATAGCTATTAAGAACTCTCTTTCTCACCAACTGACAAAGATAAATTGCAGAGAATATTCTTCATCTTGTTAAATGCCTTAGCTTGAACTATTCTACATTTAACTTCCTGAACACATCTTCCATCTGCTGTTATTAAAGTACCAAAATACTTAAATACATTGACTTGTTTCAGACTAGTTCCATCCACTTTGATGTTGCGCTTGACTATACACTTTAAAAAACAAAAATAACCATTACTTCTGTAAACAGACAAACAAACAAATATAAATTAAATGAACAGTCAGCTGTTGTAGAATAGTTTGGCTTTTTGTGTGCTACATTTGGAACACAGAACATTTGTACAGATTCAAATTGTGATCAGCAACAAAGTTTATATTGGAAGCACACTTGTCACCATCGTCAAATAAATGACCGGGATCATAGAAAACACCTTATCCAAGTGAGGACAACATGGAAAAAAACATGTCTAACATGGTTACAATCATGAAGCTTTATTTGGGTTTCAGATTCAGGAACATTTGGGGAGATACTGAAGCACATTTGCCTGCAAGTCCAGTAGTCATGTGTTTGAATCCTCACTGAAGTGAGATTTTGTTTAAAAACTTACCTGAGCTTCCAGGTGTATACAGCCTAAAGTGAACACCAGGGAATTGTTGTGAAAGTAAAGAGGTCAATGTGATACCGACAACGTCACCCATCCAGTAGCAGTTGGTTCATACAAATATGGGGCTCAAGGCGACTCAATGGCTCCTTTACACTGCACACACATATCTTCACAAGTGGTCAGACTCTTCTCATATAGATCACACACGGGGGATCCTGGGCGGGCCAGATACAACAACTCTACAGCACCAGTGCAGAACCCCATGTGTGCATACCAGACCTACTCCGGCGGTAAATATTCTTTTGTGGGTTCAGTCCTTTACAGGATGTTGCAGTTAAACCCAGCATTTATTGGCTGTCTGTGGTTTACTAGGCAATGTTAGTTTAGTAGTTTGCCAATGCTTTTCAATGCAAACACCACAACCCGTCAAAATCAATCTACAGCACTCTGCTTCTAAATTGCCCACAGACGATTTCCAATCCATCGATTCGCAGTGAAGGGGAATTACGAAACTGTGCATCTCACTATCCTCAAAGCCACATGAAATATTGGGCTGGAACTGTTTGTGGGTAGGTGTTATAATTCATGAAATATTGGACTGGAACTGTTTGTGGGTAGGTGTTATAATTCATGAAATATTGGATTGGAACTGTTTGTGGGTAGGTGTTATAATTCATGAAATATTGGATTGGAACTGTTTGTGGGTAGGTGTTATAATTCATGAAGTATTGGACTGGAACTGACAGTATAACAGATGAAACAGCAACTTCACATTTACATCTTAGAGGTGTAAAATGGTGACGTGACCTGCAGTTGTGCATTCAGTTTCTTATGTTTACAGAGAGTTTAAAAATAAAAATAATATAACGAATCCAGTTGCATACATAGTTAAATACATACACTTTTGTTTTCAAATATTCACATAAGCAGAAGCGGGGAATGTGCAAGCTGTATAAAGGTTAGCTGCATATCCTTTACAGGATGTCACACTCAAAACCAGCATTTTTTTGCTGTTTCTGATTTCTTGGCAAGTTTACGTTCAGTAGTTGACCATTGTTTTCTGCACTCACACCATTGTATGAATGTCAGCGCAAGGCGGTCTGCTTCCAAATCCCCCTTAGCTATGTTTCAAAAGCTCGGAGCTGTATGAAGTGACTTTCAGTACATTACAATTATAAACATGCAGATATTCCAGATAAAGATGCTTTGAAAATGCTCAGTTAAACTCGGACATTGATGATTTGAAAATGCTCAGTTAAGCTCAGACATTGATGATTTGAAAACAATCAGTTAAACTCGGACACTGATGATTTGACAACGGTCAATTACTGCCAGAAACATGTAGCCAACACAATTAAATAAACCAAAAATAAAGAAGGATATTAGAGGCCATCATCATCAGGTTCCCTGACAACCAGCGTGGCTTTCATGCATTTCCACAGATCTTGGCACTTGATTGTCTGGATCAACTCTGTCAATGATATTCTCCATGCCTTGGCTTTCATGCATTTCCACAGATCTTGGCACCTGATTGTCTGGATCAACTCTGTCAATGATATTCCTCCATGCCTTGGCTTTCATGCATTTCCACAGATCTGGCACTTGATTGTCTGGATCAACTCTGTCAATGATATTCCTCCATGCCTTGGCTTTCATGCATTTCCACAGATCTTGGCACTTGATTGTCTGGATCAACTCTGTCAATGATATTCCTCCATGCCTTGGCTTTCATGCATTTCCACAGATCTTGGCACCTGATTGTCTGGATCAACTCTGTCAATGATATTCCTCCATGCCTTGGCTTTCATGCATTTCCACAGATCTTGGCACCTGATTGTCTGGATCAACTCTGTCAATGATATTCCTCCATGCCTTGGCTTTCATGCATTTCCACAGATTTTGGCACCTGATTGTCTGGATCAACTCTGTCAATGATATTCCTCCATGCCTCCGTATCAGTCCATCCAGCAGTTTCTTTCAGCCTGTCTGCCTCTTCTAGCGCTGGTCTGGCCAGTAATTTTGATGTTTGTAATGCCTCTACTCTCATTACACAATCAAAGTATACTGTTTGTCTCTTGCCTATAGCTGTTCTATAATGTTCTACTTCCATTAGCCTCTTCCAAGCAATCAGTTATTTACTCTGGCAGTCGAAATCATTCACAACTTTCATCTCAGGAACCACATTTCCATTGCCTCCAAGTTCTTCATAATTTGTTTGTTCATGATTCTCTACTAGAATCAGAAGGAGAAGTTGGTAGTTGGGTTGACAAAGTGGCAGACAGGGCAATCAACAGCAAACAGAAGAACACAGAGACCACATGTTTGTGTACCAATATGATCACAGGCACTACTCAATATGGCATGTAATGATAATTAAACCAAATATATATATATATAACAAAAGAGACTAGTAAACATGTACAAGTAATTCTCAAAACCTCATGACCATGTGAGCAAAATTAAGAACATGAAATAGTTGAAATTCTGGTGTCTATACATATGTTATAATACCTCGCTTGCAGAAATGCTTGAATCGTAGCTGTAAGCATCCAGTTTTTCTGCATCCGTTTGCTATCTGCACCATCATATGTCCATCTGGCATGAAGTGGTCAAGACCAAGCCATCGCATCCTGTCTGATGGTGGAGAGGGGGATGGATCATGTGGCCAGGCCACCTGCCTCATGCTGCGAAGCTCATGGGTTCCTTCTCAGCTTCCATTATTCGGTTCAAGGGTGAAATTTGTTTCCAGAGATCCCAGGAGGTTGTTGCAGGAGCTACGGAGTTCATGCTGGGTCTGAGGCTTTCGGCAGGCGGCTCTGCAGAGAGAGACTAAGCCAGATGTGGTAAAACCCAGTGCAATGAAGTCGATTCTCTTGCCGTTAAATGTCATAAATCCCTTGAATCCATTGTACGCTGTCTAACAAATAATAATTATTATATGAAAATACGCGACAACTGATGAACACTTGGATGTATCACAACTTGGCATTAGAGAAAAGTGCAAGAACGCACATCTATAACAACATCAACAATGACAACAATAACAACTGCAGATGTCATAGTTACTCTAAATTTTATAGTGGAAACAATGGCAGAGAATTTATCACAGAAGATACAGACAATAGGTAGCATGATTTATTGCCTGGGATATTTCGACACAACTCGAGTTTTAGACTGCCGACAGAAAGATTTCAAAGTGACTTTACAATTACCGTGGGGACATCATTGCTCCACATTCAAACAGCATCAGAGACTATGTTAAGTATTTCAGCCAAAGTATGATTCATCTGTTCACTTCTATGATATATTATATACCTCTGTAGTGTGAACCTGACAAGATGAAGCAAAATATACCTGGCAATAAATTGTACATGTTGTTTCTGGTTTCTCTGTTTAAATTCACTAAGGGAATACATTGTTTTGAATGGCAAAGAATTTACATTTCTGGATATTGAGAAACTTGTCACCCTGACTAGACATTTCTCTGTTTTTTGTTTAAACATTTCTATATTTTAAAAATTGTATTCTGAATCAACGGAAGTCTTAGTGTTTCTTGCTAGCCTCTTGTGCCTTGAGAACTCTTGCTACAATCTTCTGCTTCTCAATGAGAAAAGCGTGAATGATTCTTTCTCCGACAGCCTTGTGGCATAGGGATCATCCTGTTAGCACGAGTAACTAACTGTATACTGTCGCTTGCCCCAAGCACCTAGCTTGTGGGGAGGCACAGATCTCGCCCCTCTGATCTGGGTCTTGTAGTCACCACGTATTAGGGTCTTTGTAAGCTTTTTCTGGTTCAGGTATATCAACTTTCCACCGGGGGTCTTGAAGACTTTACCACGGTTGGAATTTGTGTTGTAAGAGAGATGACATCTGGAAGTAAGTTGCTGAACCATCTTGCTCTGCGTTATTTCCAAAAGGGAAGCGAAATATACAGGTATCATTAAAAAATATATATATATATATATATAAGGGCCGCAGCACCAGGTCTCCACATCCCTGTGTGTCATTCAGATGACCGCCTCTGCTGGTGGCCCTGGCCAGATCAAGTGCAGATACTACACTTTGATCTTAGCGAAAAGGCAGCGAAGGTTACATGCATCGAGAAGGAAAATATTTAACATCCCATAACCAACAAAGATATGGTTATTAAAAATGGTTTTTAAAAAAAACTGGAATATTTCTAAAATAGCTCTAAAATAATACAGGTTTTGTTATTTTTGATTTAAATGAAATAAAACAATTTATATGTATGGTTTTCATTGATTTAAAATGTCAAATTCAAAATAGAAAATAGACAATAAAAAGCAAAATGTCTACTGCAATTTGTAATTGAAGTGTCATAACAAAGTTTTAAAGGAGTTATTTCCAATGAAATAATATTTTACAGGAACTATATCCCCTATACAAGAGAGTTGAGACCTGCTATGATGTTTGTTTTTGAAATGTCATTAATAAAATGTAAGTTATTCCAATTAAATGAGATTTTTACAGGAATTACTTCACCAATACATTGTATTTAAGGGCTGCAATGATGTATGTTTTTGAAAACAAGCCGTTTAATACTATCTCCATATAATGGTATTTTCAAAGCAGTAATCTCCCACTGAATATGTGAACACAATTATTTCTCAGAAAATGGAATTCTACTACAACAACATGAGAGATAATCATCTGATTAAACAACATTTCAAAACAATCAAGTTAAAATTTCAAGCAATTATATCACATAAAATAGAATTTTTGAGGAATTATTTTCCTTTCACTGGAATGTTAAACATCAGTTGACAATAAAATATATTTTTCAATTATCTCCTTAACATATAATTTAACCACACAAAAAAAATAATGTTAAAATAAATTGTAATCATCTAGTTTGGAAAGAAAGAAAAAAAACAAAGATAGAGATGAGAAAAAAAATGTCCTTTTTCCAATATTTTCCTAGTTTAAAAAGCGAAACACAAAGTTGGAAATAGTTTTATATATCCCTCTGTGGTTATAAACTATAAAAATTTTTAAGCACAGCTTTGCATGCAAACAATACAGTGTAAGTTAAGCTATTCAAAGACGTTCACTTGGTATCCCATAAACTGCATGCACAAAATACAGTATAAATAATTCAAAGACATTTACTTGGTATCCCGTACACTGCAACATACATACTATTATCACATGGAACTACGCAACAATGGGGGTTAATTGTCTGCTTCTTTAGGTATTTTGTTTTTCTGCATCAACAGGAATGTTATCACAGTCCTGGCCACCAACTTCTTCAGTGTTCTGACACTTAATGAGGTTCTTGTGTTTTTTATCTTTAACTAATTCTGTCTGTTCTATTATTTGTCCTTGCATGGATGATGGCTTGTGGCCTATACTTGCTGTTAAGAGTCAGGGGGAGATATAGTTTTTTATCCTGAGCCAAATGCATCCTTTGGACTGTAGAGTTACTCTTGCATTGTTTAGTTTCTCTTGCACTGTGTAGAGTTTCTCTTGCATTGTGTAGTTTCTCTTGCATTGTGTAGTTTCTCTTGTATTGTGTAGAGTTTCTCTTGCATTGTATAGAGTTTCTCTTGCATTGTGTAGAGTTTCTCTCATATTGTGTAGAGTTGCTCTTGTATTGTGTAGTTTCTCTTGTATTGTGTAGTTTCTCTTGCATTGTGTAGTTTCTCTTGTATTGTGTAGAGTTTCTCTTGCATTGTATAGAGTTTCTCTTGCATTGTGTAGAGTTTCTCTCGTATTGTGTAGAGTTGCTCTTGTATTGTGTAGTTTCTCTTGTATTGTGTAGAGTTTCTCTTGTATTGTATAGAGTTTCTCTTGTATTGTGTAGAGTTTCTCTTGTATTGTATAGAGTTTCTCTTGTATTTTGTAGAGTTTCTCTTGTATTGTATAGAGATTCTCTTGTATTGTGTAGAGTTTCTCTTGTATTGTATAGAGTTTTTCTTGTATTGTGTAGAGTTTCTCTTGTATTGTATAGAGTTTCTCTTGTATTGTGTAGAGTTTCTCTTGTATTGTGTAGAGTTTCTCTTGTATTGTATAGAGTTTTTCTTGTATTGTGTAGAGTTTCTCTTGCATTGTGTAGAGTTTCTCTTGTATTGTATAGAGTTTCTCTTGTATTGTGTAGAGTTTCTCTTGTATTGTATAGAGTTTCTCTTGTATTGTGTAGAGTTTCTCTTGTATTGTGTAGAGTTTCTCTTGTATTGTATAGAGTTTTTCTTGTATTGTGTAGAGTTTCTCTTGCATTGTGTAGAGTTTCTCTTGTATTGTATAGAGTTTCTCTTGTATTGTGTAGAGTTTCTCTTGTATTGTATAGAGTTTCTCTTGTATTGTGTAGAGTTTCTCTTGTATTGTATAGAGTTTCTCTTGTATTGTATAGAGTTTCTCTTGTATTGTATAGAGTTTTTCTTGTATTGTATAGAGTTTCTCTTGTATTGTATAGAGTTTTTCTTGTATTGTATAGAGTTTCTCTTGTATTGTATAGAGTTTCTCTTGTATTGTATAGAGTTTCTCTTGTATTGTATAGGGTTTCTCTTGTATTGTATAGAGTTTCTCTTGTATTGTATAGAGTTTCTCTTGTATTGTATAGAGTTTCTCTTGTATTGTATAGAGTTTCTCTTGTATTGTATAGAGTTTTTCTTGTATTGTATAGAGTTTCTCTTGTATTGTATAGAGTTTCTCTTGTATTGTATAGAGTTTCTCTTGTATTGTGTAGAGTTTCTCTTGTATTGTATAGAGTTTTTCTTGTATTGTGTAGAGTTTCTCTTGTATTGTATAGAGTTTCTCTTGTATTGTGTAGAGTTTCTCTTGTATTGTATAGAGTTTCTCTTGTACTGTATAGAGTTTCTCTTGTATTGTGTAGAGTTTCTCTTGTATTGTATAGAGTTTCTCTTGTATTGTATAGAGTTTTTCTTGTATTGTATAGAGTTTCTCTTGTATTGTATAGAGTTTCTCTTGTATTGTATAGAGTTTCTCTTGTATTGTATAGAGTTTCTCTTGTATCGTGCACCCATCCAGAATCCATGGCAGCTCCATAGCTAGCATGTTTGCCTGCCAACCAATGGCCATGTGTTTGAAAAAAAAAAAAGTTCCTGTCCCCAACATCGTGGATAGGCATTTGAACGGTTAAGGCCTTTGGAGTGATTATGCTTGTGGCTACCGTTTGCATTCGCATTTTCCTCATGTTGGACTGGAAGTGTATGGTTCTGTTGCCCTGCTACTGAGTTGAGTGAATGGCGGGACACTGTGAGCTGTGAATTTTGTATGGAATGTTTTTACTTTGTAGCATGAACTGCATGTTTGGAATGATGGCGGCCGGCCGGTCGCTGAACTGACTGGATTGCCTTATGCAGTAATGTGTGGCTGCTGGTTTTCTCATGACTGCCGCTTCCATCAACGATGAACTGTATTTTTCATGGAGGACTTTTGTGTTGGCATTCTGGCGGCGGCATTATGCATAGTATGCTTGTGCGGGCTGTTGGCTTGCTGAGATTCCTGTCTGTTTCACTTTTGACATGGGGCAGTGAGGAGCATTTTGTGTGATTTTCACAGGTGCAGGAATGGAGCATAATGGGAACGACCCGTTGCCGTGAAGTTGGAACCACGACTAATGATTAAATGACTAATGTTAACGAACCTGAGCTCCCAGATCGGCCTGCCTAAAATGGGTACCTGGAGGTGTTTTCGGAAGTAAAAGAGACTGGCATAATATCACATCACCCATCTAGTGCCAGTTTGGTTTATACAAATATGGGGCCTGCACCATGTGCCCAGGGACCTCAGTTGTGTAAGAATGTCCTTGACTTTGATGAACTAAACAGAAATGATTAGCTCCTGAATCTAAAGATACAAACATATTTAATGAGAACATGTCTTCAAGCAACAAATCTACAAACTCTCAGCTGGCACTGATGGCACCATTATGCAGGTGATCAAAGCACCTACATTCTTTTTCTTCTTCGTTTGTTTTTCCTTTGCTCGACTTTGAACTTCCAAATGTTTGATGATGACAGAAATTGTTTCCCCTTATGATGGAAATTGATTCCCATTTTTCAGACTAGCATTTCACAATAAATATCAAATCAACAGACATTATCAGCTAGAAAATAATCAAGCAAACAACAATAATGGAATCTGAGATTGTAAATAAAATCACACATTTTGAAACATAAAACCAGTAAAATGACTTGAGAAAATAAAATATGTGAGGTCAAAAGATCACAACCAACTTAACCTGACATCCACATAATGTTTGTCCTATTTTGTTTTCAAGGTTAGAGAGTAAAATATGTCCTGAAAATCTCATGTAACTGGCATACACATACTATCTTAATTTACCAATTGTCTTATCATTTCTCTTCTGTTTTGATAACTTATTAAGTAATTCAGAAACATCAGAAAAATCCAGTAATTATTTTTGTCCACATTCTGAGAAGAGAAAAACTACAGCATGTTGTGACAACTGGACAGGTTTCTGAAAAAGAAAGATTGAGGAAGACAACGAGACAAGATTCTTGATAGCCTTTTATCAAGATACAGAAAGGTGTCAGACAAGGAGTTTGAGATCGCATGATCACCCAGGCCAGTCTATAACGCACATAGTAATGTGCAATATATGTGAGTGTGAGTGTATATGTATGCATTGGACTGGAGTTGATCAACAGTGGAATACCCAAGAATGAAAGAAACATCACCAACATCGGCCTAAACACAGCTAATCATATGGACTGTCGTCTAATCCCAGCCTGGTTGTGTCCTAATATGCCTCTTGGTAATTTGCGATAACCGGTGTCTGTGGCGAAGGGCTAGCAAACGCAATTTGTAATCCTGTATACCTCGTTTGAAACACAGCTGTGGCGATTTGTCAGCAGACTACTTTGCTCTGGTTTTGATACAATGGTATGAGTGCCGGTCGTTGAGAAAGTAATGAAAAACTACTGAACGTAAACTTGCCAAGAAATCACAAACAATCAAAACATACTGGGGTTGGTTGCAACATTCTGTAAATGATATGCAGCTAACTAATATGTGATATATGTGTGTGTGTGTGTGTGTGTGTGCGTATATGTATACATTACTAACCCTGGCTCAATCGCATGTACTATGTTGAAACATGGCCTGGTTATATCCAGTATGCCTCTCTAGATGAAGCTCAGTACTGTTCTTACGTGTTCTTGGCTTCTCAGCTTGGAGAGGAGAAAGACACAATTGCAACACAATCCCCAAGAAGATAGTACTGGTCAGGAGGACAGTCTGTACACCAGCTTCACTCCGATAGATGGAAGACTTCACAGCTCAAACGAGCTCAACACTGTACATCAGATTTAAGAGTTAAAACACAGTGACCATGAGGATTCACCAACAAGCAACAACAACAGTGACCATGAGGATTCACCAACAAGTAACAACAACAGTGACCATGAGGATTCACCAACAAGTAACTACAACAGTCACCATGAGGTTTCACCAACAAGTAACTACAACAGTCACCATGAGGTTTCACCAACAAGTAACTACAACAGTCACCATGAGGTTTCACCAACAAGTAACTACAACAGTCACCATGAGGTTTCACCAACAAGTAACTACAACAGTCACCATGAGGATTCACCAACAAGCAACAACAACAGTGACCATGAGGATTCACCAACAAGTAACTACAACAGTCACCATGAGGTTTCACCAACAAGTAACTACAACAGACTAGAATGATTTAAGAGTTGGCTGGAGCTACAGAGGTTGTACTTTCTGCACCGCTTTTGGTAGGTTGTTCTTCAGACCAAGCCATGTGTGATAAAACCCATGCCATGAAGTTGATCTTCTCGCCTCTAAGGTCCCCTTTAAACACCCTGGACCAGCAGGGACAGATGACCATTCTTCACATCAGGCAAACTTAACCAACTGAATAAACACCTACAATAGCCACTTTAGTAACCGATTACCGAATTTTAACGAAAATATACTTGCGGTTTTATTTGGCAATTATTTCTTGTGTCTATTCTAAGTGGTAAGTAAACCCGTAAATACCGTTTTATGAGACTTACTACATTGTTACACTATGCATGATTAAATTTAGCATCCATTTGTATGTCTAATTTGTAATTTCGGACCATTTAAGTTGACAATAAATGTCACACTGAAATTATGAAGATCGCATGCTGTAATGTAGTATTTACTAGTATTTCAATGTCGGGAGATGGTAGATATTCTTGTCATACTCCAGCTATGAACATTTAATATTCTTATGGAATATTAAGAGCGACTACAATGATAATTAATGCATGTTTACATTCAACACTCATTATTGTATATATGTGCAATTTTTC
This sequence comes from Cepaea nemoralis, assembly GCA_014155875.1. Lineage (NCBI taxonomy): Eukaryota > Metazoa > Mollusca > Gastropoda > Stylommatophora > Helicidae > Cepaea > Cepaea nemoralis. The sequence goes on along the minus strand of JACEFZ010007617.1, from coordinate 549,197 downwards.
ATCACTCTAAACGGACCATATCATTGAACCTTAGCGAATGCGTTTTGGTCACAACTTCTCAAAAAAGGAAACTAGGATATTAAGAGATAAATTGACACACAAACATTAATATCTCAGCTTATAATTGACCTACAGACTTGAATAAGGTACCGTTGGATTTTTTGTTTCAAGAGGTATCCAACTATGCAGATTGCATAATTAAAAACCAATTTAGAAAATGTTACTAAAGTGGTTACCTACATAAGCTACCTGTCTGCCTCACCACAACACATGCGTGGACTGAACAAACAAATTGCTAGACAGGTTCTCTCAGATTGTATTCTGTACAGGAAGTTACGAGGGGGCTTCAAATGAAAACCTTAAAAGTGTGATAGACATTACAATAACCATGCCATCGTTTTGTAACTTGTCAATATTGTTGTTAAGGATGTCAAGAGGGTTAAGTACATGACATCACAGTGCAGACAAACACAGTGGCGTCATAAGGACAGTTGAAAGATGGTAGCCCCATATTTGACATGCACTAAAGAGGAGCAGCGTTCTGATATCCGTTGTTTGATCAGTGAAGCTGTGAAACCTATAGACATTAATCAGCGAATGAAGGTCCAGTATGATGATGCATGCCTGTCAGTCCAGCAAGTGTATGACTTCCTCTTCTTCAGCATTCCAAGCCATTGAGGTTCTTTGCTGCAGATACAATCCGTCTCCATTCATCTCTCTGTGTATGACTGCAGAAGGAAATTTCAAAACAGCGTGACATCTGTGAGACTTTTAAGTCCGATGAGGAGGTACAGCAGGTGGTTCCTGAGTGGTTACACACATGACAAAGAGACTTTTTTTCTACGGGAATCCAAGAACTTTATCAGCGCTGGAAGACTTGCATTGAACGCTGTGGTGACCATATCGAAAAATTATACATTTTTCTTTACTTTTTCAGAATATATTCACCAGAAAAAAAAAAAAAAAACATTTAAGGTTTTCATTTGAAGCTCCCTTAATTATGTTCAACAAGTTAAGATTTTCTGGCCTACTGAACCAAAAATAAACTCCAAGCTGTGTGGAACCAAAGAGGAATTCCTAAAGATGTGATTATAAGAAGAAGATGCCAGGGAAAATTGTTTACAAACTTCCATACAAGTTGAGATAATTAATGCTGCAGTCTTATGTAACATGAGTCATGGTATAACAATGGAAAACATAAACATATAAACTGGTAGATGTTTTGATAACATAATGAATATCATGCTCTAGGTTTTGATGTAGTTGGAGTAACATTTGTCGTTCTAAACAGCCGTCGCACAGAGTAAACCTGAAGATGGAAATAGAAGTGAATTAATTTCCTCCTGAATAACATACATACTTAATTTTCTAACTACTTTTTTTCTTGAGACAGACAGACAGAGACAGAGAGAGATGGAGAAAGAGAGTATGTATGTGTATAAGTAAATGTTTGTCAGTGAATTTGTGATTATGAGAAAGTATATATGTATGCGAGGGAGTGTGTATTTGTGTTATTGAGTGGGTACATAACTGTGTGAGTTTGTGTAAATTATGTAACTATGTATGTAGGTATTATGTATGTGTTTATTCATGTGTGTGTGTATGTATGTTTGGCTGCCTCTGTCATCACATTGTAACATACATAGTTTACGTTCACAACTTTCATTTGACAATGTTTTTTTTTCTATGTGAATGTAACAAGCACAATAGATCATTGATGTACGAAAGATGAGTAACTGGAATGGCCAAATATAAGACAGGCCTGCGGGCCCAATTTATGACCCTTTGAAAATAAAAGATTTTTTCATTTGTTCATTCATTAATTCATTTTTGTGACTGTAAAATATGAGTATGAACATTCCTATATATGCTCTATCTCCTTCTTCAGCAGCCAATAATGGGTTCCCATGTTGGTGGTACCAGCAGTAGCTTGATTAAATGTCTGCCTGCACATATCCTTAGCATTGAGCACCATCCAGACACTGCTCACATCACTCTGAATCAGACCTTCTAGACGTGGATCTTCTATCTGATTTACTGCACTTTCCATTTCTAGATGTGGATCTTCTATCTGTTTTACTGCACTGTCCACTTCTAGATGTGGATCTTCTATCTGTTTTACTGCACTTTCCACTTCTAGATGTGGATCTTCTGTCTGTTTTACTTTACTTTCCACTTCTAGATGTGGATCTTCTATCTGTTTTACTGCACTTTCCACTTCTAGATGTGGATCTTCTGTCTGATTTACTTTACTTTCCACTTCTAGATGTGGATCTTCTGTCTGTTTTACTGCACTTTCCACTTCTAGATGTGGATCTTCTATCTGTTTTACTGCACTTTCCACTTCTAGATGTGGATCTTCTATCTGTTTTACTGCACTTTCCACTTCTAGATGTGGATCTTCTGTCTGTTTTACTGTACTTACAACTTCTAGATGTGGATCTTCTGTCTATTTTACTGTACTTTCTACTTCTAGATGTGGATCTTCTGTCTGCTTTACTTTACTTTCCACTTCTAGATGTGGATCTTCTGTCTGTTTTACTGTACTTTCGACTTCTAGACCTGGATCTTCTGTCTGTTTTACTGCACTTTCCACTTCAAGAATGGATCTTCTGTCTGTTTTACCGCAATTTCCACTTGGTTCCAGAGAGCTTTCACCACACAGCCTTGTTTTAGAGTAGCTCCTTGCTGAAAGGAGCGGCAGTAAGCAGTCTACCAGGCTGTTCATTTTCTCGCACATCCACATGCCCTCGGCAGAAAATCTACAATATGCTCTTGACCTATGTTTTGTCGAGTAATGAAGCCACCCCACCTGGAACATACTAGTTACAATTTTACGTTACATACTGAACAAGGTATCAAGTTCAGTATACGCACTCTGAAGCTCTGATAATTCTTTGAAGATTACGCTGTGAAGATCTCTCAAGATGAAGTCAACATTTTTAGAGTATAATTCCGGGAAGATTACACCTTCTAATGATGGACTCAACATTATTTACAGTATAATTCTTTGTTGGTCATGTTTCGCCATCTCACACGATCACCAGAGTTGTGAATCAGCTTCATGTTCTTGTCTCGACCATGCCACATGGTCAAGCCATCCAGGTATTTACTTCTCTGCTTTCACCTTGTTCTTGTTCCCTCAATCTTGCCAGTTATCACCAAGTTCTTTAATTTATTTTTTCATATAATGTTTCTAAAGAAACATTGAATGTCTATGTCTAGTTTCTCTAATCAGTTGACTTTTGAACTTACTCTCTCTTAAAACCAACCCTGAAGCAGGACCTTGCTGTGGAGATCTCCAGTGTCAGGACCATCACAGCTTGTAGGTCTGAGTGCACGGTGAATTAGGTGGTCAGTCTCTCCTTGCAGTAGCGAACTATGAAAGCTGGCATTGATCACTCGTCTGACCGTGCTCCTTCCGTTGTTAGCATTTTAAAAAAAAAGTTAGTTGCATATCCTTTGCAGGACGTCGCAGTCAACCCCAACATTTTATGGCTGTTTGTAATTTCTTGGCAGTTTTATGTTCAGTAGTTTGCGATTGCTTTCTGAATGGTCGGCACTCATATCATTGTATTAAAACCAGCGTAAAGTAGTCTGCTTCCAAATTGCTTTGAACACGGTATCCGGGAAGGTTAATCTGGTCAACAAATGCCCGCAGAAGTCGGATGTGTCTGCCTAACGGCGCAAGAACGCAGCTCTGCTGTAAACAGGCACAACGCAGTCACGTCCGAAAAAAAGAAACTCCGGATGAATGCAGAAGAAGAACACGGTATGCCGGATTGCGAATTGCGTCCATAAACCCTTCATGATAGTGTTGTAATGTTAACATTATGTTCTGTTTTACTTAAAATTACTTATGATAATAGTTGCTTTGATCATTACCTGGATGACTGCTGCAGCAACAATGAGGACACATTGAGCCAGGGACCAATTCTGGACGTAAGTGTTGTTTCCGTTGACTAAGTAATAGTCTTTTATAACATTGAATCTGGAAGGTGGCAGAACAGCAATTGAAGACAGGCATCCATCGAAGCATGTCTGACAGCAAAATGTGAAGTTTATGTTCTTAGATAGGGTTGGTTGGGTGGGTGGATGGTTGGTGAGCTGGTGGTTGGCTGGCTGGTTTGTTGGGTGATTCTTGGTTTTAGTTGGTTGGGTAATTGGTTGAGTGGATGGTTGGTTGGTTTGTTGGGTGGTTTGTTGGGTTGGTTGGCTGGTTGATTGGTGGGTGGGTTAGCTGATTGGATGGGTGGTTGTTTGGTTGGTTGCTTGGGTGGTTGGTTGGTGATTGTGAACCCTCTAGAAGCGTTGAGTTTCAAAGCTCTATCTCAGAGACAGGTTTGACTCTTTCTCCCAGAGACATGTTAATGTCTTTCTCCCAGAGACCAGTTAATGTAACTCTTTCTCCCAGGGACATGCTAATGTAACACTTTCTCCCAGAGACCTGTTAATGTAACTCTTTCTCTCAGAGACCTGCTAATTTGACTCTTTCTCAATGAGACATGTTAATGTAACTCGTTCTCCCAAGACATGTTAATTTAACTTATTTTTTATAATCTTGTGAGTCACACTAGTGTAAGAAGCTTACGAGCAATTGATTGGGGTGAAATGTTGAATCCTTCTAGAGAGTCAGGCCGATTAAATGAATCAAGAGACATCTGTGAATCTGCAACCTTGACCAGACTGTGAGAACATCAAATCAAAAGTGATGAAGCCAGACTGGAGAGGTATGCAGGGTGCCAGAGAAGACTGGAGAGGTATGCAGGGTGCCAGAGAAGACTGGAGAGATATGCAGGGTGCCAGAGAAGACTGAAGAGGTATGCAGGGTGCCAGAGAAGTACAGTCAACCTTTACAGAACTGACTTAGGGAGATACTGAGAAAGCGACTCTTGCACTTAAAGACCAAATGTTTCAATGTGCAATGAGGATAATCTAACGATTAACTAACTAACCCTTTCTCTCAAAGACAGATATTACTTTAACCCTTTCTCTCAGAGACAGACATTACTTTAACCCTTTCTCTCAGAGATATGTTACTTAAACCCTTTCTCTCAGAGACAGATGTTACTTTAATCCTTTCTCTCAGAGACATATGTTACTTTAACCCTTTCTCTCAGAGACATATGTTACTTTAACCATTCTCTCAATTCTTTCTCTCAGAGATATATGTTACTTTAACCATTCTCTCAATCCTTTATCTCAAAGACAGACATTACTTTAACCCTTTCTCTTAGAGAGAGATGTTACTTAAACCCTTTCTCTCAGAGACAGATGTTACTTTAACCATTTTTCTCAGAGACATATGTTACTTTAACCCTTTCTGTTGCATGGAGTCTGTATTCAAGCTATAAAGCTTTGGGTCTCAAGAGTTACATTATGACAGTACAAATCAGAATGAGCAGTGACAAAAATGAGGACACAATAAGTTAATGCAGCAAGTGGGTGGGAAACACATATGTTCGACAAATATATAACCTTAGGGGATGTAGTGGCATAGTGGTTATTGCACTTACTTGTCAAGACAATGGTCTTGGTTCAATTCTCAGTTCATTCAGTCATTCAGTAGCATGTCCTTTGCAGAACCTTGCTCCCATAACAACCCTCCGGAAAATTTCTCAGTCATAAGCAAGATGTCTATCATCCAATCTTTCATGGATGTTAGTGTTTCTTGGCAAATTTTGCAGAAGGTAATTTGCCATTGCTTTCCTTCTGGGCAGTGACTGTACTAGTCGGTGGCCATAGCCATTGTCTCTACTGATGAGATCATCTGCTTATTGTCGCAGAGTGCATACCATAACCAACAACGATCTGTTGGCTGCTCTCACTCTCTATCCATCACCTGCTTCCATGGCTACACGTAACCCTAATGGGTGGGTGGGGGGAGGGAGGCGGCTACACAGATACTCCACCTTGCCCAAGGGTGTCCCATAGACTAACGGGGGAAAGGAGGCGTCTAACATCTCCTTTGATAGGGGATAACCCTACCCCACTAACCAATTCTCAGTAGGGGTAGGATTTTTTTTTTCCTGACCAGTACAGCTTCAGGGTCGACCCAGTTTACAGATGTGGAAACCAGAACATTTTGGGGAAGTGTCAAGGAAAAAAGTGCACCGCGAAAGAGAAATGAGCATCTCAACTCATATGACATGGCTTAAAATAAAAATAAAAACTCACAGGCAATGGATTGACTTCACTGCACCGGGTTTTATCACATATATTTTGGTCTTTTTCCACAGGGCAGCCTGCTCCAGCAACAACCACCAGGGGTCTCTGAGAAAATTGCACACATGAACTAAACATCATAGCCCATAAAGGAACTCACAACCTTTGGAGGGCGAGGCAGGTGGTGTAATATGTGAATACCCAACACTCGACAACTCAACAGCAGCAGCAACTATCACCTAGTTCTGCACCAGAACCAAGCGGTCAGCGTGTCTGACTTAGATGTGGACTTGTGTAAGGATTACTTCCTGCAGATATACTCCATCCAGTGGGTGCCATTTACAGGAGGGTAGTTTTCATGCTTAACAATTTTGCCAGTTCAGCTGCCCTACTGCCTTTTCCTTGCAATTGCCAACTGCTGTTAGATTATTAACATGCATAACATGCGACCTCAGTGTTTTTCTGTCTTATCTGAGAAGGTGAGGGCTCTGTTCTCATTACCCAAAGGATGAAGGGGAGCTCAGTGTCAGTGAAAGAAATGAACAGCTGTGTCTCTTACCTTGCTTTTGTTTGTGAGTTTCTCATTTCTGAGACCATTTCTTGAACTCCAGTTAGGGTTGTCTGTGGGTGGGTGAAAGATGAACAAATACAAGTTGGTTTATAAATGAACAAATAACAGTTAGGTGAAAGATGAGCAAATACAAGTTGGTTTATAGATGAATAAATAACAGTTGGAGGAGAACATAATAACATTTACTACAGGGGAAGACAACATAATAACACTGTACTACAGGGAGAGATAACATAATAACACTGTACTACAGGGGAGAGATAACATAATAACACTGTACTACAGGGGAGATAACATAATAACACTGTACTACAGGGGGAGATAACATAATAACACTGTACTACAGGGGGAGATAACATAATAACACTGTACTACAGGGGGAGATAACATAATAACACTGTACTACAGGGGGAGATAACATAATAACACTGTACTACAGGGGGAGATAACATAATAACACTGTACTACAGGGGGAGATAACATAATAACACTGTACTACAGGGGGAGAGAACATAATAACACTGTACTACAGGGGGAGATAACATAATAACACTGTACTACAGGGGGAGATAACATAATAACACTGTACTACAGGGGGAGATAACATAATAACACTGTACTACAGGGGAGAGATAACATAATAACACTGTACTACAGGGAGAGATAACATAATAACACTGTACTACAGGGAGAGATAACATAATAACACTGTACTACAGGGGAGATAACATAATAACACTATACTACAGGGAGAGATAACATAATAACACTGTACTACAGGGAGAGATAACATAATAACACTGTACTACAGGGGAGAGATAACATAATAACACTGTACTACAGGGGGAGATAACATAATAACACTGTACTACAGGGGAGATAACATAATAACACTGTACTACAGGGGGAGATAACATAATAACACTGTACTACAGGGGGAGATAACATAATAAGACTATAGTGGGGAAATAGGAATGAGTTCTCAATCATGGCCATATATTATCTCTTCATTTCCAATAGTGTCGTTATTTTATCTCTCCATGCCTCACAGTGTCATTATTTTATCTCCCCATATCCAACAGTGTCATTTAAGGCTAGACTGAACTGGGTGGCCATCATCATCATCAAGTGCCCTGCCAGATGTCTCTCCCCTACCTCGGTCTTTGGTGTTCTGGATCAACTCTGCTGATGATATTCCTCCATGCCACTGCCTCAATCCATCCAGCATCATTTCTCTTGGTCTGCTTCGGCTTCTCTTTCCCTTGATCTTTTCAATATTGGGTGGGGTGGGGATGGGGGTAACAGACATAATGATGTGTTACTCACTGAAAAGTTAGCGGCCAGCAGGTTAACCTTCTGTGATCTCCTGCTGGAACTGAATCCACTCATGCATGACGAATGTGACGATGTAGACATAGACCAGCGTGCTGCCGAGTCTGCTGAAGGCGTTGTGCAGGCAGACGGCGTAAGTTCCTGCAACATAATCAACTCTATACTTATTCTTGTTTGAATAACTTACATTGTTTTAAATAAGCTAGAAATCCAGCCCATATAAAATCCACCCGGCCCTTATATGAAGATGGGAAGACAACTATGACAACTTGAATAAACAGGACACAAACAGTATATAGTACAATTTATTGCCTGATATATTTTGCTGTATCTTGTCAGATGCTTACTACAGATAAAGTTAAACTGTAATTAGTTAGTTAGTCGAGGTTCCAACTTCACGGCAATGGGTCATCCCCATTATACTTCGTTCCTGTGCCAGTGAATATCACACAAAATGCTCCCCACTGTCCAATGTGAAAAGTGGAATAGGCAGGAGTCTCGGCAATCCAACAGCCCGCACAAGTACACTGTCCATAATGCCGCCGCCAGAATGCCAACACAAAATTAATCCACGAAAACCACAGTTCATCGTCGATGGACTCGGCAGTCACCAGAAAGACCTCATTGACCCGGGTTTTCTCACATGGCTCGGTCTTTTACCGCAGGGTGACCCACCAAAAGTGTCGCATAAAGCTTCAGCGCCGACTCCCGGGAGTCTCCTGAACAATGCACTCGTGAACTGAAAGGGCAATTCAGTCAATTCAGCAACAGCCGGTAGCCATTGTTCCGAACATGCAGGTCACTGTACAGGATACATGTTTTAAACATGTCATCTTGTTATTTGCTTGTATTGATTTGCTCGCTATGAGCTCAAGCATAGTCCATATATATGTGCCACTTCTAGTACACTGGACTGATTTTTTTGCATGTGGATTAGCTTTCCCTATTACCAGTGTCCCTCGCCATCAGGCGAACCCACTCCGACTTGTGGGGTGCTTGTAATTTGCATCCCAAAGTCAAGGACGAGATTCAACATTTTAGTCCAACTGACCAGTGTAGGGGTTTAACCCGCTATCTCGGCATAAAAAAACAGCATAATGAATTCCTTTCAACTGAAATAAACAAAATATGTAATATGTTTAAGTGTCACAAGGATAGTTTTAAAGAGACCATCATATCTTTCTGCCTCCATGGACCACAGAGTGAACTAAAACAGACAGTTAAATTCATACAAGAGACAACATTGCAGTTATAAATACATTTCAAGTGAACAAAAGAAAGAAGAATGTCTTTCTGCTTGCATAATTGTGGTTTACCCGAGTGAACAGCAGACGCCTCAACATATCTTTGAAACTTTTTTATTATTAGTAGTGCTTGCTTGCTTGTGTTCATTGGCTTGATCTCCAACGCGAAGTCCTGTATGTCGGATGAAGACATCCTGTTGTCCAACATCAGTGTGATGTCATAAAGGACCTGAGGTTTGCGTGAGTATCTGTTGTCCCATGTCTGGCTTATTGGTGTGCAGACTGGTGGTTCCTCGCTGTACAGGCAGACACTCTCCGACTTCGGAGGAATTATTAGTAGTGAAAAGCTAGGAGCTGCTGGCTGAGTGGCTAAGAATGCTGGGTTCTCTTTTGGCAGACCCGGGTTCAAATCTTCGGTAAGGTGTAGATATTTTTCTATCTGGGGAAAAAAAGGAAATCTTAACTTGCATAGTCCACGGTGGCTGCACTAGCCATGCATCCTTATTTCTCTAGGCTCAAGACCCCCCCTGTCCTTCACCGCATGGTACTATAGGCTGCAGATGACAGACAGTTTTGACAGTAGTGAAAAGCGTACAGAAATTCTATTCACCTGCAAGAATAACAAATGTTGGACTCGACAAGTTGCTTACCCTGCTCCAGGCTCTCGGTGCTGTACTGGCCGCTGGATTGGTAGTTCTGGAAGTCAAGGACCTGCATCTGGGGGTCCCTCACGTAGAAGTCGATAAACTTTTCTCCTTTTAAAACCTACAAAACAAATATTATATCAATAATGCAGGACATTATATGCAATAAAGGGACAGTATATGCAATGAGTGGCACCTTGCAGTCTTTTATGTGGATTGGAATTTGGCCAAAATTCCATCTCACAATGCCTGGACAGAGCTTCAGAGAACATGTGGTGCCCAAACGACATCTTCCCTCTCTCGGCCTTGCCTTGTTTGATCTAGAGGAATGGATAACCAGTACGTCTGGAACAAGGTAGGCTGCAGATGCTGGCGGCTCAGTGTCAAACCTCCGAGATCTCGCCCCCATGAGCAGGAGGCGAGCGGTGGCCTTTGGATCGTTTCTTTACTTATTCAGTCAGAATTGGAGATTTGTTCGCAATAGACGAGCAATATCTCCGGTGGGCCTATTCTCGTTAGTCGCGGGAGCCGCACGAGTCAGGCGGTAGTACACGCTTACAAGGTCCAGACACTTGCAATTGACAAGTGTAGTGCCCAGTAGTATATGCAATATAGAGACATTATTTGCAATCTAAGGACATTATAAGCAATGTAAGGAGAATATAACCAATGTAAGGACATCATATACAATATAAGGACAACATACATAATTTAAAGACACTATAGGTAATATAAGGACATTATTGGCAATATTTAAAGTTTGTTACATATGCTTTTACAGGATGTTGCAATAAACCCCATCATGTATTGGCTGTGATTTACAATGCAATATTAACATCAGCAGTTTGGTACTACCATTTTAACAGCCTACGCTCACACCATCTAAATCAACGCAAAGCGGTCTGGTTCCAAGTCCCCTGCGGTTGATTTTGAACCCTCGATTCCATATGTCGGGGAATTATGAAACCCATGTTAACTGACCTATAGCTACAGACACCAGCATAAGTAATACAAGGACATTATAAGCAATACAAGGACATTATAAGCAACACAAGGACATTATAAGCAATACAAGGACATTATAAGCAATACAAGGACATTATAAGCAATACAAGGACATTATAAGCAATACAAGGACATTATAAGCAATGCAAGGACATTATAAGCAATGCAAGGACATTATAAGCAATGCAAGGACATTATAAGCAACACAAGGACAATATAAGCAATACAAGGACATTATAAGCAACACAAGGACATTATAAGCAATACAAGGACATTATAAGCAACACAAGGACATTATAAAGGCAGTCCCTTGGCAGACATCGCTATTGGGGAGTGAAATGTGAGGTCTCCACATATTCTCGACTCCCGCACAATGAACTGTGGGCAGCTCCATTTCTGTCGCCTTTCCTTTACAGACAATTCAAAGAAAGTTCTGAACTTCTATGGTATTCATTTTTTTTTTTTTAGACTACCGTGTTTCTCAGAAAGTAAGACCGGGTCTTATATTAATTTTTGCTTAAAATATGCACTAGGGCTTATGTTGGGAAGGGGGAGGGGGGGAGGATGATGTATATTTGTTTTCAGATACAAAAGTCTATATTTATTCATGTACAAAATTCTGCATTTATTCAAATACAGTCATGTCATCTTGTTCTGGAACATCGTCCATAACTCTCCAAATCCAGAATTCCGGCCTGAATTTCTTGCGACTCCATTTCCCGTAGAACCATTGGTCCCAGTCTCTCATGTCCATCAATAAAACTTTCCTTAAATGAGCATTTCTTGTCCACGTAGCCTGCTCGTAGTGCATTGGTAACACAACGAGTCTCTCATTCTGGCTGACGATCTTAACTATGGCTTATTTTTGGGGTAGGGCTTATATTAAAAGCATTCTGAAAAAAGACATCGTGCTAGGGCTTATTTTTGCGGTTGGTCTTAATTTCGGGGAAACACGGTAGGTCGGGGAACAAAACCATCTATAACTGGTGAGAACTGAATCGGGACCGTTTTTGTGAAAACCAAATGCACTAACCAATTAGCCAACGGGAATGCACGGACGTTGTAAACAATTCCCTCAATACGGGGTTTGCGTGGTGTCAATGCGGGAGGGATTAGCCGGTTTGTGGTAGGAAGAGATGGGGGAGATAGAGAAGATGTGCTTCAGATGTCTACATTTGAACAGACCTGTAGAGCTTGAACTGATAGATGAAAATAGACAGCGATTTAAAAGGTTTCTTTTCTCACTCTCTTGCTTTGAACTCAAGCGTAGTCCATACACACTACTTCCAGTAGCGCTGGACTGAATTTTGTGTGCGGATTAGCTTTCCCTATAACAGTGCCCCTCGCCATCAGGTGAATCCACTCCGACTTCAGAGGTACTTGTAATTTACGTCCCCAAGCCAAGGACGAGATGTCAACGTTTTAGTCCAACTGTCCGGTGTAGGGGTTGAACCGCTTACCTCGGCATCAGCACACCGGATGTTTGAGACCACTTGTTGTTATCTATTCGGCCATGCTGACCTACTAAAAGGGTTAAAAATGCAAGAGGATTGGCTTCATTGCACCGAGTTTAGTGTTTAGCGCCTAAAGTGTCGCATAAAGCATGAGCTCCGTAGTTCTAGCGACGACCCCCAGGGAGACTCCGAGAAAACTGTACTCGTGAGCCCAACGATGTAGCCCGGAATGGAGCCCACGGATGTTGCGGAGAGACATGATCGACAGCGCTTCTTCTTCTTCTTCTTCTTCTTCTTCTTCTTCTTCTTCTTCTTCTTCTTCTTCCCCCTCCACCTTCTACTCCACTTCCACTTGCTCCTTCAACTTCTCTTCCTCCTCCTTGATAACAGAAACGTATAATGGCAGTGGAAATGTGGTTTCTGAGGAAAATGCACAGAATACCATGGACAGAGAAAAACTAATGTCTAAGTCCTACCAGAATCAAATTAAAACCGTGAAGTGATTTGAGACATTAGACTTAGACAGTCAACATTTTTGGGCACTTTATGAGAAGAAATAAACTTGACAACTTGGTGACAACTGGCAAGATTGAGTGGAAAAGAACAAGGGGAAGGCAGAGAGATAAACATCCAGATTGTATGGCCGCATGACATAAGCGAGTCAAAAGCACGGAGCTGATCCACGACTCTGGTAATCATGTGAGATAGCGAAACATGACCACACACGCTTATCGGCACGGCACATGATGGAGATTGCTTCAAATGTCTTATATGTACCTCTTTCTTCGTATCTTTTACGAGTGCAAATCAATACTCCCAAATAAATTTCCTCTTATCCCTATATCCCAAGGCTGTCTATGCATATGATTTATACAAGGAAATGTCTCACGTGTAAAGGTGTATCATACACGACAGCGTAATGTGGGAAGTTAATTTATTGCTTCATTGAATTATTCATTTCGGAACGTAGGTTATTCACAAGCCTGGGGGAGACAGATGGCCTAGATTTGGTAACAGTTACATACATGTATGTGGGGTCGCACAATCATTGCAACAGCTGATGCCATTGTTGGCGTGTTTGCCGGAGAGTGGTGGGCAGAGTTGAGATGCTGCTCATTGGTCGAATAAGCACCTGGTTACAAGTCGGTATTTTTTCAGTCAACACTCCATACATGCAGAGGCGTACCCCGTTCTGCTAGTTATAGGGGGACGCAGCATCATAAATAAATGCTGTCCAAAACCCAAGATGAAAGCCCAAAATGAATTTATCGCATAAATGAACTACAATTAATGTTAGGTGCATGTCTCTTTACTGGACGCTGCAATTTACCCCTGCATTTATTGGCTGCTTGTTAATTACTGGTTAGAATGCAACACCATCAACTATCAGCACTAGAAAGAACATCTGATACGAGAGGAAGAGGGCGCCCGAGAACAGAATGGATTGAAGACATCAAAGACATTGTACAGTCATGCGGAATGACACTATCCTGTGCCACCCATCGGATGCTGGAACGTCAATTATTTCTCCCCACTACACTTGACAGCAATTATTGGAGATGATGATGATGTTATTTACTAGACTATGTTTACTTTTAAAAGTTAAGAAGAAGAAGAAGAAGAAGAAGAAGAAGAAGAAGAAGAAGAAGAAGAAGAAGAAGAAGAAGAAGAAGAAGAAGAAGAAGAAGAAGAATCAAGGAGGCGTCAACATTTAAGACCAACCAACCGATATACAGCATGAACCCACTACCACGTCGTCAACACACAACAAGTGTAGGCGCAGCGTCTCAAACCTCCCGGCCTAATTGGTGTCTATGCTATTGCCCAATCAACCTAATTCACTTGATGACGACACTCATCAAACCTCCCTTCCAAGCTGGTATCTATAACGTTGCCGGGTCAACATAATTCACTTGATGACGACACTTATCAAAAGAAGACACCGCGATGGCTACAAAAAGAATTATACATCAATGTGCAGCCCCTGAGGTGTGAAAGAAACTAGACGCGTGCAAATCAATAATGTATTATTCATGAGTCATTTAGCGCGGTTTTGCTTTCTTCCGGCTTCCCTCCAACATAAATTTTCTCCTGGTAGTGGAGGGCTGAGAGATAAAGACGTCCACTTGTGACTTGTACAGGCCTGATTCCTCTGACGGATTTCTAGAAACGTGAGCTGCATATCCTTTATAGGACGTCACAATCAACCTCAGCATTTATTAGCTCTTTATGATTTCCTAGGTAATTGTGCGTGCCATTGTTTTCTAAATTTCCGAACGGTTAACGCTCATACCATTGTGAAAATCAACGCAAAGCGATCTGCATCCAAATGACCTGCCGCTAAATTCGAACCTGCTATGTCGGGATTGTGAAACTACGTTCACTACTCCCAAGCCACGGCGTTAAAAGTCGCTTAGACAGGGTCGACTTCATTGCACCTGGTTTTTATCCTATATGGCTCAGTCTCCTTCCGCAGCGCGGAAAGCGTCGCACAAAGCACGAACTCCGTAGCTCCAGCGATGACCCTCAGGAGTCTCCGAAAAATGCACTCGTGAATCGAACCCGCAACCTTCGGAGCCCGAGGCAGACGACTTGACCACTTCGCCACGGAGACGGCTTGACCAAGCCACGGCGCATAAAACCAAGATGAATTGACATTCTCCGCATTTCTTAGCAACCAGTGAAGTCAAATCGCCAAGTTATTCACACAACTGCCAGTTCACAAACACAAGAAGTGGTGTAAACTCCGCAGCGCAGCAAGCACGACAGGAGGCTTGCAATCACCAGAAGCGGTCTCTTCTCACCGAATGGTTCGACCCCTTAACCTTCCTGACACGCTCAGCCTGGCTCATGATTCCCGGGCGTTTTTCTCCTGTCCTGCGTTCACATACCCACCTTCAATAATCTGTGTATCGCACTTACACCACACTGACATTGCTATGTGTGTCTGCCCAGAAGTCATCCCTGTCCTCGGGGAGACGAAAATTGAGCACCCGGTGCATCCGCCAATGTTATTACCTTTCCTACCTGGCCGCGGGAAAACCAGCATCTGTCCCCGGCCGTTTGCCAATGTCCCCGGCTCGGCAAGTAATATAATGGACTGTATGGCCACCTGTCACCGGTGCTTTATGACAACACAATACTCAAGGTGTCATAAGAGCAATCCTCCAGCGGGCAATCCAATAACACAACCAGTTGCATTAATCTATATGTAATTTATCTTTTACAAAAGGTCGTATTCCGTTATTTGTTATATTTAATAAGGGTGATGTATGTCGTTGTACCCAGCTTGTTGCATCTTTAAGAGTAACCGTCTGATTTAGAAGGCCTTAGAGTGATTTCATCATCATGTGCCATGCCCATAAGCGGGGATGGTCATGGTTGGCCGTCTCACACAATCTCCCATCTCACACAATCTCCCGTCTCACACAATCTCCCGTCTCACACAATCTCTACACAATCTCCCGTCTCACACAATCTCCCGTCTCACACAATCTCCACACAATCTCCCGTCTCACACAATCTCCCGTCTCACACAATCTCCACACAATCTCCCGTCTCACACAATCTCCACACAATCACCAGAGTCGTGGATCAGCTCTGTGTTCTTGTCCCAATTCTGTCATATGACCAAGCCATTCCTGTATTAATCGCTCTGCCTTCCTGTTGATCTTTTTAATCAATTTTGCCAGTTGTCACGAAGTTTCCAAGCTTGTTTCTGCTAATTACATGCCCAACAATTGTGACCATCTACGTCTAAATTTTTGTATCAATTTACGGTTAAAGTGATAAATGGAATGGAGACACCATATACAGAACTGTCCACGGACAGATAAGGAAGGAGATACGTTGACTGGTGAGGTTTCTATGGACAGCTGCCGGGGGCAAAATTTCGAGTTAAAAATCTACCCAAAGTATTTCAGGAGCCTCGCCGGTGCTACGGAGTTTGTGCACTGAGCTGAGATTCTTCGGACTCAGGCTTGAGTTAGGAGTAGAACGAAGCACTTATGGGTTACACCCATGTGCCGTGATGTTGATCCGTCGACTAAAGTAAACTAACCTAAACTAAATTAAACTAAGGTGTTTCCTAAAGCCGCCGGTTGGGCGTCTACTGGTCTGTCCTATATACTTCATGTCACATCGATGTCACGTGACATCTAGGTAGACAAGTTAGTTGCGTATCCTCTTTAGGACTTTGCAGTCAACCCCAGAATTTATTGGCTGTTTGTGTTTTACAAGACATTCTTACGTTCAGTAGTCTCATATTGCTGTCTGAACGGCCGACGCCTCGAACCACCGAAATCACGCAAAACAGTCTGCTTTCATATCGCCCGCGCTAGATTTCGAAACTTCGGTGTGTCGGGTAATTGTGAAACTGCGCGTTTCACTAACCCAAGACATAGGCTCTAACAGTAGCAAGAGAAAGGAATTCACAAAGACACATATCACCCTGACGGACACTGTGAGGGGCAGGTGAATACACTGGAAACTGAGCTTTAACCCTCAAGTCCCATGGTTTAATTCTTAAGTGCCATGTCTCAACTAGTAAGTTCCCATGTTTTAACTGTTAAGTCTCATGTCTGAATTTGTAAGTCCCATGTCTTATCTCGTAAGTCTCATGTTTTAACTCTTAAGTTCCATGTCTTAACTCGCCAAGTCTCATGTTTTAACTTTTAAGTTCGATGTTTTAACTCTGAAGTCCCAAATTCTAACTCTTAAGTCCAATGTTTTAACTCTTAAATCGGATGTTTTAACTCCAAGTCCCATGTTTTAACTCTTTAGGTTCGATGCACTGGTGTTCGCCTCATCTGACCCCTGGCAAGGACCTGCACCTGTCAGAGCGCGGCTAGTGTAGATACACCCCCCCCCCCCTCACCTCCGTTCAATACCGTAGTACCATCTTAACATGGATCACGTGTCGAGCTCTCCGCCCCCTCTCCAAGCCCAGAAACCAGCGGGGTATGCAAGGCCGGTACTGAAACCTCACACCAACGGACATCAGGGTGTACCCAGGTCATGGTTCAGTACGCCACAAAAATACTGGCTGAGTGTAAGCCTGGGCCGGGCGTGTTTCCATCACGTACACTAAAGCTCCCATTGACACGCCCTAGGGGAAACAGGTATATGGTGCTAGACGCACATTTGTATAGACCGACCGGCACTCGGTGGGTGATGTGGTCAGTGTTACTCCGCCGCCTCTACTTCCCAAGACATTTCCGGGTACCCATTTATAGGTCGACCTGACAGACCAGGTCAATTTGTTTTTTTTTGTTTTTTAAAATTTGAACCCGTCCCGATGCAGATTGAAACCATGACCATCAGGTCGGCGTCTAGCCACCACGTCTAGCCACAACGTCAAGCCAAAACGTCTAGTCACCACGTCTAGCCACTACATCTAACCACCACGTCTAGTCACCATGTCAAACCACCACATCTATCCACCACGTCAATCCACCACGTCAATCCACCGCGTCTATCCACGACGTCAAACCACCACGTCAATCCACCACGTCAAGCCACGACGTCAATCCACCACGTCAATCCACCACGTCAAGCCACCACGTCAGCCACCACGTCAAACCACCACGTCTACCCACAACGTCTACCCACCACGTCTAGCCACCACGTATATCCACCATGTCTAGCAACCACGTCAAGCCACCACGCCAAACCACCACGTCTAGCCACTACGTCCAGCCACCACGTCTAGCCATTACGCTACCGCGGCTCTGTTTCAGCCACCAGTTACAGATACTTCCTTGTCAAGAGAGTCCACCATCCCAAATCCAAAGTTATAGTTAGTTGCATATCCTTTACAGGACGTAGCAGTCAAATCCACCATTGTTTGGCTGTTCATGATTCCTGGGCAAGTTTATGTTCAGTAGTTTGCCACTGCTTTCTGAACGACCGACTCCCATACCTTGTCATAAAAACCAACACAAGACGGTCTGCTGCCAAATCTCCCGTAGCCGTGTTTCAAACGCGGTATGCGGGATTACGAACTGCATCTGTAACCTCATCGCCACGGAGCGGAAATCCACAGAGAGAGAGAGAGAGAGAGAGAGAGAGAGAGAGAGAGAGACAGACAGAGAGAGACAGAGAGAGAGAGAGTGTGAGAGAGAGAGAGACAGAGAGAGAGAGAGAGTGAGAGACAGAGAGAGAGTGAGAGAGAGAGTGAGAGAGAGAGAGAGTGAGAGACAGAGAGAGAGAGAGTGAGAGAGAGTGTGTGAGAGACAGAGAGAGAGAATACCAGGACAATGACTATACTACTGATCACCAATAAGATGACCTGTCCAGACAAGGCTGTGACAACCGGGAAGCTTCTATGTCAGTGGTTCTCAACCTTTTATGGCCTGTGCCCCCCTTCACCATATTTTCAGAACGTCATCCCCCCTCCCCCCCCCCCATCTATCAAAAATTTGGCCCGTGCCCCCCCCCCCCCCCTTTCACCGTATTTTCAGAACGTCATTCCCCCCTTTTCATATTTCCTATCTAAAACCCCCCACCCCTACACAGTATACGTAAAAATGGAAGGTAAATTTAATAGCATATTCTAAAACAAGTCTAGACATCCACATAAAACATGATTTGTGGGTCTACTTACTTTATACAATGAATTTTAGAAGGATGAGACGCACATAACTGTAAAGTACTAAGGGAAAAACAATATCAAGTAACCGGTTCTTGTATTAACGCGATCTTGAAATGGTCTTCATTCCCCACAGAACAGAGATTGTGTGGGTGGGGGATTGTGACATGTATGTCATCATCCCTCAGTCTTTTCCAGCAGACAGCTTCACGCGCTATTAAAACTTAGGACGGGATACTTAACGAAACGAACTTTCGTTTGAATTAAGGCCAGTGATTGGCCGCGCCCCGGAAACAAAGGCTTAAGCGAGACAAAGGCTTGTATTCCTATATGCTTATTTTTCACAACTGGTCTCTGTGTTATAAAGTGTTTTTTCCTGAGTGCATATTTTGTATTTCTGCTCTTATGATGGAGAAATATTACTATCTCACATTTGTGTACAACTTTAATAGTTGGTTAGATAGAGAGAGAGAGAGAGAGAGAGAGAGAGAGAGAGAGAGAGAGAGAGAGAGAGAGAGAGAGAGAGAGAGAGAGAGAGAGAGAGAGAGAGAGAGAGAGATATTCTCGCTTGACTTTTTCATGCACTTAGGAGTTAATCTTTTGTTTACATTGTTGTAAATACACAGAGGTGTGATTGATTGTCTTGGAGTCTGTTTCATAAATGATGTTATGGGATTGTCATTTTTTAATGATATATAATCTCAAGTGGGAAATGACACCATGCTCTTGTGTTTTTACTTTGAGATGTTGGGTAACTGCCCACTAAGTGATTCCTACATTGTATGGGAAAAGATTCCCATGATTTCTCTTTTATGAGTATTTTACCTGGAAACCCCCTGGAAACCCTAAAATTTCCCCCTAGGGGGGGGGGGGGGGAAACCCCACCGGTTGAGAACCACTGTTCTATGTTGTAGAGACCACATCTGGGGGTGGCATAGAGTCGCGGAAGACAGCCAGCTGCTACTAGACACAGTGAAAATACATCAAACAAATATTTACTAGGAAACATGGCAGTCTGCCTTGTCTATTGAGCACGTGATTATGTTATTTTTCATTTTTTTTTTTCTGTTCTTCCAGTTAGTGACATATCATTTTATCTAATTTCTCTTACCAGTTTAGTTAGGTTAGTGTTTAGTTTAGTCGACGGATCAACATCACGGCACACAGGTGTAACCCATAAGTGCTCCATTCTACTCCTAACTCAAGCCTGAGTCCGGAGAATCTCAGCTCAGTGCACGAACTCCGTAGCATCGGCGAGGATCCTGAAAAACTTTGGGTAGATTTTTAACTCGAAATTTTGCCCGGGCAGAGCCGTTAGGCTACTCTGTTTCGATTCACAACTGCCAAAGGATTTTTTACGTGCGCAACAATAGACACGGGCGTCCGATCTCACTACCCAGAGACCAGGGTAAATTTTGTTACTAGAAGTCCACGTGAAAAAATACCGGCCCTCACCGGGGCTTGAATCCGGGACCTCCAGCACTCGAGGCGGACACCATACCTCGAGACCACTCAGCCCTCCTCTCTTACCATATACCATCAATTCCCGTGGCAAACATCGTCCTGTGTTTTTCGTAATTCTGTTCTGTAAAACTGCATTCATCATCATCAAGTGCCGTGCCGGCTGGCGTAGGCGTTCATGGCTCTCCACAGATCTCGGTCTTTGGTTTTCTGGATCAACTCTGCTGCTGATATTCCTCCATGCCACCGTCTCAATCCATCCAGCATCATTTCTCTTGGTCTGCCTCAGCCTCTCTTCCCCTCGATCTTTCCAGTTGTTACGATGTTCTCCAATGCCTCTCTTCTCATCACGTGACCGAAGAAAGATGTTTGTCTCTATCTTATTGTTGTATATAATGTTCTAGATTCATTAGCCTGTTTCAGGCAGGCGTTGTTAGTTACTCTGGCAGTCCAAGGAATTCGCAACATTCGTCTCAGGAACCACACCTATGTTGCTTCTAATTTCTTCTTAATTTGTTCATTTACATTCCAAGATTCACTGCCATACAGCAAAACTGCATTACGTTGTGTTATATTATCTTATTTACATTTCCACAGCTTTAACGCAATTCAACTAATTTTATTCACACTTTAACTACTTTTACATCTGCAACTAAGCGTACTTTCTCCTCCTGTTAATTGTTATTTATTTTTATCCGTGTGATATTAGATTTATTTGTAATCACTGGAGGGTCTTCGTGACTATACGTTATAGTATAACTATATATATATGTTGTTTTGTGTATGAATTTGTTTGCTGATGAAGGCTAATCGCCGCAACGTCCTGTAATTTTCGCAATTCCCTTCAGTAAAACTGCATTACTTTGTGTTATTTTATATTGTTTACCACACATCTACACCTTGCACGACACCCCGTTTAAATATGCGGACTGAGTTCTAACGATTCCAGGTAAGTAAACCAAAGTGATCAAATCAACCGCCACTTACTTCATAGTTGATGTGGAACCTGGCTCCTTTAGCAACCGGTTGGAAGAAACAATCCTCAATAGAGCCTGGAATATAAACTTTGAACTCATGCAGAGCCCCAGGCAACCCATCGAAGTCAAACTCCTCATTTTCCTGTCCTAATATTTTCTCACAATCCAGATATGAAACGTGGCAAAGAAACAAAAGCAGATTCAGCAGCAGACAAACCCTGGAAGCGCCAAAAAGACTCCTCATTGTAAGACAATACTCAATACTTTTGTCGTTTCCAGACAATGCTATTTCCAACGCGAACTTAAATGCAAAATAAGGACTTAGTTCTAACGGCACAGATATAAATAATTTAAAACAGGTCGCGAGGATAAATTATGTCCTCCCGTTTTGCTATTAAGTGCCTTTCTATGGAAGGCTGGTTGAGCCTAAAGTTAGCTTCTTGTAACACAGAAGGCGATGTTGACAAAACGACTGCCGTCCGTCCCGTGTCCCCATTATTTCCTGGTTGATATTTGTGGCCGTGCACCGTGCGATCTGCCCACATGTTTTCCCTGACTGTTTTAGTATCGGCCTTTTCTATTGCATAGTTTGTGCTACTGCCACTTGCTAGTGTGAAACGGGAGCGTGTTGTGAGACATCAATGGCTGGGGATTATTTTTAGATTATTATTTTCCTCCGCTCGCTGTGAAATCAAGCGTAGTCCCTATATGCACTACCACTTCTAGTTTACATGACTGATTTTTGCGTGTGGATTAGCTTTTCCTATTATCAGTGTCCCTCGTCATCAGGTTAACTCACCCCGACTTCTTTTGCACTTGTAATTGACGCCCCAAGTCAAGGGACGAGAAGTCAACATTATAGTCCAACTGAATGGTGTAGGGATTGAACACGCTACCTGGGCATCAGCACACCGGATGTTTAAGAACGAGCGCTCACTTTTAAACTCCGGCGTAGTCCACACACGTATTACTACTACTAGCAGTTCCTACTGTAATAGTCTGGCGCGATACATGATGATGATGATAATGTTACCAATACCAGCATCCCTTGCAGTGCCCTGGGGTACGATGGGAAGCCGCTCTGGAAGTGAGGATAAATAGAGGTGCGTGTCAGTTTCCCGGTCTCTCCAAACCAGACAACCGTGGCCGAAGGAGCGATGATGTAGATCGCTGTAGTATAGAATAGGGAGGCTTTAACCAGCCCTCCCCAGTCACTGGACCAGAGCAGGGAGTCACAAATGCCTCTAGATTTAACCATGACTGGCTTGTGTGGCCCACACACGAGGACCGAGGAAATCCATCAAAATAACTGGCAATTTGTAAGCCCACTCTTGGTGAGTTAAATTTATTTAGATAGCTTAATTAAAGATAGGATAGTGGTGCCTTTGCTAGTTTCCAACTGGAAGCTCCAAACTTAACATCCACAGGTTTGAGGTACGATTCGGTGTAGTTCGGTTTATAGTGTTACCTAGAATGAGGAAATCTTCTGTTCCTAAGTGAATAAAAATTAGTATTTATTTTCACAAGTAAAATGGCGACGATCGGCAGAATGACAACAACATGGGTTCGCCTCAATTAGTAACTGTAAAAGTGCTACTCTGCAGATTGGCAGGGATGTAGTAAGAAAACTAATACCAGGGGTATTCAGTGACGATGCAGGAGAAAGGTTGTTCTCATATGATGGTGTGTATATTTGTAGGTTTTTAGATTTAATATAGCAGACAGCGCAGTGCCAGTACGAATTGGAAGTACTTCAAGTAATCAAGTATCGATACTGTACTGTGTTTGGTAGTTCTATAGAATTTGATAGGTCCAGAATTCAATACAGTAGGCAAAATATGTAGTATCATAGTCCAGAGTAGAGGAGGATGTATTGTTCTGTAAAGTCTGTGTTCTGACAAGAGGAAAATACAGAGCACTAGAATAAAATATGAGGAAATAATGAAATAATGGTTGTGGCTGTTTACAACAGTGAAGAGGAAAATATGGAGCACTGTAGTATAAAATATTAGGTTATGTTAATTCTATGTGGGTGATATTCCTGTATGGAGGTGGCCAGGTTAGGTGTGCAGGATATATATAATATAATATGCCATTATTATAGTAGCATGGTGAGGTGGAAGATAACAGTAGATTGAATGGCCTGGGGTAACCAGGGCTGTTCCAGGTGGACTGTACAGTCAGTAAGAGGGAGGCAAAGTACATAACTGGGTGGTTATACCAGTCTGGTCTAGAATGAGGAACATGAAGTTGAACTGGAAACATGGTACGGATGTGTTTATGTAACTTCCCACAACAAAGGGGAAGGCCGGTGTCTTTATATTATAATATATTGAGGTAGTGAGATGCCTCATGTGTAATGGAAAGTAAAGGGTGCCAGGGGATGAGAGACACCTCCATTATGTTATATTGTGTGTTTGAAGTCAGATGACTTATCACGACTCAAGAACACCAAACCTATAGTTATTGCTGGCGTACGAAGGTGTAGAGTGGCACGGTGAAAGTAATAGATATATGGTGCTTGATGACAATGTATGTTATGTTCTTCTAGATAAATGGAGCTATGGTAATAATTATTCATGACTGGGTGTAGTGATGAAGGTGCCAGGTTGAACACTACACATGATAGGGTGGTTTATGATTATAATAGTGTTCATGGGGATAATGATCTGTGTTGCTCAGGTTGGACACATGTGAACTTAGTAAGAATAGTCTCGTGACCAGCAAGAGGTGCTGAATAAGGCACCCATAATGAATCTGGGGTATTATTGAGAGCTTTGTCATGGTGAGGGTGACCATGTAGTGATGTCAGCTAAGATGATTGTGATTGTGGTGATGGCTATGGTGAGAGCGATCATTTGATGATTGTGATGGTTTTATGTGGTGTTATATGTCTGAGTTCTTGGCAGTGACTTATGTTATAGCCTGTGTCCTGATTGTTGCTGGTGTTATGTGTAGAACTGTACTTCTGGTATAGTGATGTTGTCTAGTTGTCATCAGTACAATGACACTAGTTGGTGATGTCAAGTTGAATTGCATATCCTGTCTGCTTGATTGCTGTTGGTGCATTGGACTGTATTTATGTCCTGTATGTACATGTTCAAATGGTGTTGTCCTGTTAGAGTCGTGGTTCACCGGTGTAGCTGAGTTGTGTTCGGTGTTGATTTTGACTAGTTGATGAGTGTTGCTGTGTAACATTGGCATTTATGAGTGGTATTCTCAGCCTGTGGTGTTGGGGATGAGAAGTTGTGTTGTGTCAGAGATCTGTAGGTAATGACCCCCCTGAACTGAGAGTGTTCAAGAAGTAAATATTGAGTTAGATGAGAAGCCAGGAAAGGCTGCGAGCATTGTGACGAGGGATGATCCGCCCTCACATTAAGATTGTCCCATGATATGGTGGTGGCTGTTGCATTAATTGTGGGCCCAATCACTCCGAAGGATGCTGTAGAGCGTGTGTGCTCTGTTTATATTTTATGTGGAGTATATCCTATAACCTATCCATGTCATTGTTGTCCAGTTGAAGTATCATGTGGTTGGTGTGAACTTACACAGTCCATGTCTATGTTTGTGCCACAAGGACACTGTTTGCATACACCGTTGCTGTAGTTGTTGTCCTGTGAAGTCCATGTGTTGATGCAAATAATGATGCTTTGATGATTATTAATTAGATGTTGTACCTTGTCATGCATTGCAGGTAGTGACCTCTGGCCATGTTTGTGGTTTGTAGAGCAAACTTGAGCCCCGGCTCTGGTTAATGTCGTAGGCCACTCACATCCCCTTCGTATACCTGTTTATGCGTGTTTATGCCACTATATCTCTGCTGTTAGGGTTATAGTTTTGTTACTCGTTATGTTATGGTTTTTCGCTGTATCTGGTCCCAGTCAACTTATGTGATGCGGGTGTCTTGTGTGGGTATTGAGGGTGCCCTTCGACTCAACTGAACATGATTGAGGTCTCACTGTCATTTAGAGACCGCCCCTGTAGTCAGTGCTAGGCAGCAGTTATCTCTAACTGTGGGATTTCAGATTCCCATTTCTGTATGTACCAACTGTCAATGAGTCCTGAGATGATTACAATAGAGAGTCCATACCTGCTGTTACCGTTGTTGTTTACGTTGAGGCTCTGTTGTTGCCATGTCCTTGTTGGTTTGTGAAGATGGGTACCTAGTCATGTGCATAGCGATGTTAGGCAGCAGTGATTACTGTGGGAACATAGGTTCCCATTTCTGTATATGTCAGTTATGTGACATGTCAAGATGCCTGTTTGTCCCTAAACCATGCAGTTCTGTCAATAAAAACCTAATTTTGTTGTTCTTAATTTGTTCTGTTTAGTCTGTAGTTTGTTGTGTAAACTCATTGATCCTGTTACAGTCCAGCAGTGTAATCTTCTGTCTGGGGTGTACAACAGTACAGCCCCCGCCCTAAGAACTCCTGGAATCTTCTGTCTAAATTCTACCCCTTTTCTTGTTAACAGAGGAGGATATACAGTGCTCTTTCTCTATTTCTCCTTATTGTCCTTTTCTTCTCTGGCCCATTAAAAGTCAGTGTTGCGCTTCTTTGTCTTTGAGCACTTAAGTATAGGAAATTACATCTTCCTGTCCTTGATATTCAACCTCCTATTTCACTACAACTAGTGAGCACACTAGACTGATTTTTGTGTGTGGGCCAGCTTTCATTATTACAAGTGTCCCTCGCCATCAGGGAACCCACTCTGACTTCTGAAATATTTGCAATTTACGTCCCAAGTCAAGGACGAGAAATCATCTGACCGATGTGTGGCTAGAAACCACTAACCGCCATCAGTTCATCGGAAATTTAAGCTCGAGCGCATTAACCCGCTTGGCCATCCGACTGCTAAGGATGGTTGTGAATGATCAGGGAGGCTAAGTTTCAACTCTTAAGTCCGATGTGTTAGCAGTAATTGATTCAGTGCCAGACAAACAAGTAGGTTTCGACCAAACATGGTACACAGTCAAATAAACAAGTATTATAATGTAAATTTCCAACCACTAAGCCTTGGCATTGCGGAAGATATAACGAAATAAAACAAACAACAGATGACAGTAGTCTGGTGATATATCATCCTTCTGTCCAAATGGAGGTCACATTTGGCGATATATTATCCTTCAGCACTGAATCAGTTAAGGTCGTCTGGTCTCCGTACAGTGCATGCAGTTGTCGGGGTGAGGCTAATGTTGCCACTCTTTGACAGACCCGATGGTGTCTTCCATCAAGAATGATGATGACCATTCATTTCATTCAGTGGGTTGAAAGTTTACAGCCGTGAGTTCTAAGATGGCTGGTAAGGCTTATGCTGGCTCGAAATGTTCTTTACAATGTGGGCAAAAAATGCTTGACGTTCCACGAGGATGATCTCCTGCTGTGGTGTTTCTGTCCAGCCTTTTCTTTTTCACAGCTCCTGCAGTTCTGATTGCTTCACAAATGACTGCACCCTTGCGTAATGATATACGCCACGAATTTCGGTCTTTGGCAGCTGTCTCCAGGGTGTCGTGATGAATTCCATAAACTCTTAGTGATATTCCTCAGGGTGTCTTTAAAGCGTTTCCTCTGGCCGCCTTAAGGACGTTTACCAGAGCGCAGCTCGCCGTAAAATATTTGTTAGGGAGCCTGTAATCTGGCATGCGAGTCAAGTGACCAGCCAAGCGTAAGCTGATTCGTCATTAGTGGAGTGTGGATACTGGGCATAGACGCCCTTTTTAGGACTTAAGTGTCTGGGATCTTGTCTTGCCATTTAATGTTCAAAAGCTTCCTAAGACAGACTGTGTGGAAGTGGTTTAGTTTCCTGGCGTGTCGCTGATAAACAGTCCAGGTTTCACAAGCGTTTAGCAGTGTGGATAATACCACAGATTCGGAGACTGTCAGCTTTGTTTGCAGGCTTATTCCATTTCTGTCCCACACATTCTTGTACAGTCTGCGAAAGGCCGCGCTGGCCTTGGAGATTCTTGCATTCACTTCATCATCAACGACCTGGTAGAGAAGTAGCATCAATACGGAATGTGTTGGAGAGCTCTCATTCACATCTCCAAGCTCAGAAACGAGTGGTGTGGGTAAGACCGTGACTGGAACTTCAAATCCGACACACGGTTTCCTCTACATGTTAGGATGTCACCAGGTCACGATTCGGCACAGCGTTTACAGACCGGCACTGTTAACGCAGCCGTATGAGGGTGGGCGTAGTCGTGCAGCAACAATGCTCGTTTTGAGAGAAGTCCACGACGTTTCAATTGCATCGCGGGCTTCAGTTTGTTCACAGTGAACACGGTCTGGCAGAGATTGAGCATAGGTTCATCATGTTCCAGCTCTGTGGTGAAGAGGTTACGAACGCAATTCGCAATCCTAAATACAGCATTTGAAACACATCTTCGGGCGATTTGGCAGCAGACCGCCATACGTTGGCTTCCCATACAAAAGTATGCGTATCGGGAGTTCAGAAAGCACTGGTAAACTACTGAACGTATACTTGCCAAGAAATCACTAGCAGCCAAAAATGCTGGGGTTAACTGGGATGTCCTGTAAATAATATGCAATGAACATGATGTTTTTAAAGCGGGGTCCATAAATGAGGAAAATTAATTAAGTAACAGAAACTTATGAATAACTGTTTTACAAATAGGGCAAACTAGAAATTATACGTGTTATTTCCCAACAGAGTCCCCCTGCCTGGCAAGACACCTGGTCCAACTGTCCTCTAGCTTGTTGATGTCTTCTAGGGATAACTTTTGTGAAGGTGTGACCTTCAACCAATTGTGCACCTCCTCCATTACCAGGCGCAAATGTTCTTTCAAGGGTCCAAAACAAATGTCAGCCCGATGGCGCCAAGTCTGGACTGTATGATGGATGTTTCAAGACCTCAAACTTCAGAGCATGTAATGTATCCACTGTAAGCGCAGTTGTATGAGGGAGGGCGTAGTCGTGATACAAGAATGCTCGCTTATAGAGATGTCCCCGGCGCTTCGATCGTATCGGGGCTTCAGTTTGCTCACAGTCACTGTATAGAACTATAGTCAGATAGTCAGAGTATTACCCCTTTCCTGGAAATTCACGAATATAGGGTTCTTGAAATCCCTACCGATTCCCGAGTTAAACCGGAGAGGGGGGATGAGTGGCCTTGAGGTATTGTGTCCGTCTCGAGTGCTGGAGATCCAGGGTTCAAGCCCCGGTGTGGGCCGGGATTTTTTCACGTGGATTTCTAGAAAGATAATTTCCACTGATCTCTGGGTACTGAGATCGGACGCTCGTGTGTATTGTTGCGCACGTAAAAAATTCCTTGGCAGTTGGAAATCGAAAAAAATCTACCCAAAGTATTTCAGGATTCTCGCCGGTGCTACGGAGTTCGTGCACTGAGCTGAGATTTTCCGGACTCAGGTTTGAGTTAGGAGTAGAATGGAGCACTTATGGGTTGCACCCGTGTGCCGTGATGTCGATCCGTCGACTAAACTAAACTAAACTAAACTAGAGTTAAACCGGAGACAACGGCTGTTTCCTTTGAAATCGTTCAACGCAATCATACACGCTCCACTCTCTCTGTTCAACACTCAACCCACATAGGACTTTCATTCAAGTTGTCTGTGGTACCATCAGCATAGAAGGTCTTTCATAGCTAGTGAAGAAAAGGACAGCACGTGTGGCAATGTCCCGAGTCTAGTAATGTTGATTCTTGAATTCATATTGCATCCCATTGATATTATACGTTGTTTTTAAAATACCTCGCTTACAGCAGTAATACTTTTAAAAATCACAACCCGTCGGCAAAGCTACTATGATAGTGCCACGTGTTAAGGAATCTTAACTTCCCCCTGCAAAAATGAAATCTTCTAAAGGTTAACTGTTGTTTCACTTTAAGAGACAAGCGCGATCGATAAATCCGGTGTAACCATGATCGCGGTGATAGGGATGTCACTTCAGTGTTCCAGTACTTGTGTTTTACAAGCAGTGATTAAGTCAACGGATAGCCTGTGATTACCGGGTGAATTAACTCTACTAGAATTAAGCACACAGACACCAGAGCACTACAAAGTGGTATCATTTGTTTCATAATATGATGCCAGGCCGGCTTAGGCGACCTCCCTTTATTGTGCTATCTATCTATCTATCTATCTATCTATCTATCTATCTATCTATCTATCTATCTATCTATTTATCTATCTATCTATCTATCTATCTATCTATCTATCTATCTATCTATCTATCCATCTATTTATCTATCTTATCTTCCGCTCGGTCGCGAGCGGGCCGGCCGGCCGGTCGGTCTGTCTGTCTGTTCATTGATCTATCCGTTTATTCCACCATATATCCACCACCCCATTTATCCGTCTGTATATCCATCATATGTCAGGTCTGCATCAGATATGACTGAGCTACCATATGAAAGTAGACGGTACTACCTGCTTTCTGTTAGCGCCGAATGTTGGGTTGGGCTCACCAAACCCGACAGCCCTCATTGTGGCAACGGCTTCGGGCGGATGAGCCATAAATGGGAGGGTACAAGCCTTACCCTAGTGTGAGAAAATGAAACCTAAAGACAAAATGTCATGGCATGCCTAAGCCTTGGTCGGCAAATGGTCTGGGATGGAAGCACCGAAGCATTGGTGTTACCTTGCCTCTGGAGTAAACTAGACAGACCGAGAGAGGGATCATGTTGAGTGGACAACACATGGTCTCTAAATTCAGCCCAGGCTGTGTGTTATGGAGAGGCATAACTCCATTTTACAATCGTCTGTCAAGACGGCAAGGTGCCAGTCAATATCCATCCTTCAAAGTACGAGGGTCGTAGAGTAAGTATCCGGAATTTGTCCGGATGACCCAAAGACGACGATTATTAAGTTTAGTAACTACTCCAAAGATAATAGTATACATCTGAGACTTGCTGCTGGAGTGGGCACGTTTCTGCAGTTTTCCCGATCTTTGTTTTCAAAATGGCGTCGAACCATTCGGCACTCTCTGATGCGATTGGTGGCGTCCCTCTCACTACAGTTCCCGTCAGCATGACGGGATTCTGAGAGAGTAGCAAAAACACTTTTTCTATTTTCTCTCCATTGTTCTCATTTTTATCAACTTTTTATTCTTCTCAACCCGTTCTTATGCCTTAATGTATGTAGCCAGTGTGACGTATTCTCCGTGATTATATGTTGTGTTTTGTGTATATATTTGTTTGCTGGTGAAGCGGTTCATTGATCTATCCGTTTATTCCACTGGGTGATGTGATTATCTACACGGATGGGTCGGTGTTGAGAGGTAGGAGAAGTGCCTGGGGGTTCTTGGCAGAAACTAATGGTCGGCGTTTGGTGCAGGAGAGCCTGGCGTATGATGACACTACATCTAGCTTAAGAATGGAGGTGGAGGCGGTCAGTGCAGCTTTCCGCTGGATAGAAAACACGATACATACACACATTGTGATTGTAACTGACTCAGAAAGCATGCTGAGTAGGGTGAGAACAGGCAAGCTTCATGCAGAGTGGCTTGCTTCGCTTCGGAGGTCACGGGTAGCAAGCATCACCTGGATCTTTTCTCCTGGGCATGCCGGTGGGCTGGGCAATGAACAGGCGGACAGATTGGCTGGCTCTGCAGAACTTGGTGGAGTATTGAAACATGACACGGCAGACGTTGTTGTGGCCTTGTAGGAGCACGTGTACACCTCGGAGGAGCAGATGGATCACCATAGTCTGGTAAGAATGAGACAGCGAGGTGTGACGAGGGGATCTGGCCGACGCTCGACGCTCAGAGGAAAGGCGAGACGGACATATAATCAGATTGCTACTGGAACTATTAGTGTTGGAACTCTTCGCTGGCTGCTGGGGATGGGGACGGAGCGCTTATGGGAATGTCCCGAATGCTGTGATGTGGGTTCCTAAATCAATCAATCAATCAATCAATCCATCATATATCCACCACCCTATTTATCCGTCTGTATATCCATCATATGTCAGGTCTTAGTCAGATATGACTGAGCTACCATATGAAAGTAGACGGTACTACCTGCTTTCTGTTAGCGCCGAATGTTGGGTTGGGCTCACCAAACCAGCGGTTTCGCCGCAACGTCCTGTATTTGTCGTAATTCTGCTCTGTGAAGCTGCAATACTTTGTGTTATTTCTTTATTGTTTACATTTACACAGCTTTACGGCGGTTCCACTAATTTTATTCCTAATGTAAACTCCAGTTCAAGAACAGCTTGTTGTTATGTGGGTGAAAGCAAACCCAAAATTCACGGCAATTCATCGTGGCTGTCATACGTTTGGAGATCAGGCTGTCACGATGTTATCGGTGTCTGAAGGGTGTACACGCTTTCATGAAAGTTGTGAATCCACGGAGGATAAGCCCCGTGAAGACAGACCGAGAAGTGTGGTTACAAGTGAACACATACACAATTTCGGAAAGGTTGTTTTGGACAATCGTTGGGTTACTGTACACGATGTCGTGATGGCTACTGGCACAAGCACACACACGTTCTGTGAACGTTATCATCATAGAATATCTCAAGTTTTTTAAATTTCTGAAGGGCATTCATCATAAACGTCCACTTAACGTATCATTGTTTAACACGACAACGCGAGACCCTATACAACCTTCAAAACTATGGCAGTTATTGACCAATTCACATTGAGAGATACTGCCACACCCGGCTTACAGTCCCTGACTTGGCTCAAAGTGATATTCACCTTTGTGGCCTTCTGAAACAGTATCTCGGAAGGCGAAATTTTAACGCGGATGACAAAGTACGTCGGGAACTTCTCCAATGGCTCAAGGACCAGTCAGAAGAATTTTCTGCTGCCGAAATACAGAAGTTTGTATTCATATGGGAAACATGTGTCGCTGCGGCAGGTGACTACGTTAAAAAATAGTACCGGTAGTTTAAGTTCATCTCTCATAGTTATCTAGAGATTACATCAGTCAGGACACTTATTGGACAATTCCTTGTATGTTCATCTATATAAGCATGCATGCACAAATTCTTGCATGCATACATCCATGAATGCATGGTTGCATTAATCCACCTGTCTAACTGTCTGTCTGTATCTGTCTCCCTACCTACCTGCCTGCTTATGTACCTGCCTGCCTACCTGCCTGCCTACCTACCTACCTACCTACCTACCTACCTACCTACCTGTCTACCTACCTACCTACCTAACCACCTACCTATCTACCTAATGCCTACCTGCCTGCCTACCTACCTACTTTATTTTTTTAAAAGTTAGTTGCATATCCTTCACAGGACGTAGCAGCCAACCCCAGCATTTTGTGGCTGTTCGTGATTCCTGGGCACATTTTTGTTCAGTGGTTTTCCATTGATTTCTGAACCACCAGCACCCATACCATTTCATAATAAAAAAATACCAACGCAAGGCGGCCTGCTGCCAAATGGCCAGCAGCTGTGTTTCGAACGCGGTATGCGGGTTAACGAACTGCCCCCGTAGGCCCTTTTGCGCTGCACAAAACTGACTGGATAGAGTTGGCATACAGAAAGATTTCGTTTTAAAATTGAGATTATCTTGGGGATAACCAGTGCTCCACATTCTAACAATACCTGTGATTAGGTGTTTTAAATATTTCAGACAAAGTGTTATTCCTGTATTTACCTCACATGACATATAACTGCAGAATGCACCTGATGAGGTGCAGCGAAATATATTATATCAAGCTTATAGCATACTGTGTGTGGCTTCTGCGTAACTCATTGTGTTCTTGTTTTTTTTCATACGTGCTCTATATATGAACATTCGTAGCACAACTCCAAACAGGTGCTGACTTCAACATACAAGGGGAATCATTTATACAACATTAATTATCTTACATTTCAGATTACCTCCCTTTCCCGATAAACCCAATTGTGGTGAAATAGTGGAAAGTGCGGTTTAATTTGGTGCCGTCTCCATAATGATGGTTGGCTGCAATCGATCTGAACCACTGTCTGTCTCTCGCCCTGACTGTAGATTCTGTCAGACTGCTCTTTGTCCATGTCTTGATGTTATCTTTCCACTTGTATCGTTGTCAACCTTTTGCTCGCTTGCCTTCAACCTTACCCTCGAGTATGGTTTTCATAAGTTATATGTTATGTCTTGTAACATGGCCGAAATATTTCACTTGCATATCCTTGTATTTCTTTCATCAACTCTCATTTCATTGCCAGCTTTTCTAGAACTTCTGTATTTGATTGTTTTTGTTTCCATGGAATGCGACATATTCATTTCCATCCACATTTCCAGGGCCTCTTTTTGACTTAATAATTACTTGCGAGGGCTCGCAAATACTGCACCCCGCGGTTCAATTCCCAGTATTGACAGGGTTATTCAATTTCCATCAGGGCTCTTGATCTCGGCTCGACCCAGAATAATAAAATGGCTGCCTGAGATTCTTTACTCAAAATAAAGTCACACTTCTTCTTGTTCTTCTATCCGTTATTCTCCATTGGGGCATTCGCCCTCAACTAAAGCTCACCAAGTCATCCTATCTTTGGCCACCCCCGTAGCTCTCGCCGTGTCCTCCTAACATTACTAATCTCTGCATGTAATTCTCTTCTCCAAGTGTTTTTATGTCTCCCGCTATGTTGTCTGCCGTGTAGCTTCCAGACGAGAGAGTGTCTAGTTATATTGTCCTCTGTGTGTTCTCTGTCTGTCCCATCAAGCGCCTGAACTCTTGGTTCCTTGGAGTTAACCTTGATGAGCAACTGTGACCCTGAAGCAATTGGACCTGACGCTTATTCTTCGATATTACGTTAAGTCAGTGGTGAGGAAGCCATCCTTCTTTCTTTATTGGCCAAGGGTCATTTGGATATCTATAACATCTGCTGGCCATAAGCAACTATCAGCTGAAAACTTAGCTTGCTATATTTGGTCAAACATTTACAAAACTCACCTTTAATGTGATGACTGGAATTGATTCGCTTTGGTGAGGCGTGTTCTGAGTTAGCTGGTATTGGTGGTGTTGTTGCTGACAACAACTTGTCCAGTTTGGCGTCGGTTGGTCGGTCAGTCTGGAGTGCAATCGACTCTTTGCGACTGTAAGTTGTGAAAAGAACTACTGACAGCAGTAAGTTGTTCTGAATACTGATGCATATTTCAAAACATTGCTTATCACAGTGGGAAATTTGTTATAGCTCGTGTAATGTTTATGGAACTCAAGTTACCTCTGTAAGACCAGATCAAATGATTTCACGGGCCTTATAGCGCCTACGGGCCGGACGTTCCACGCCGTGTGTTCAGGAATAGAGAATCTATAGTTGGACAGTACAGGTATCTGGGAGGTGTCTTCAGTGAGGATGTGTCACTAGATATAGAAATAGACACGAGAGTACAGAAGGTAAACAACAACAATCCAACTGCACCTGTCCAAAAGATATATTTTAGTATTTTAGAACTCTAGCAATCAAACACTCCAGCACACCAGCACTTCAGCACGTCAGCACACTAGTACTCTAACACACTCACATACTCCAGCACACTAGTGCTCCAGCTTTGGCATAATTGCTAACCACCATTATTCAGTTGACAAGAATTCAAGCCAAGAAGAGGAGAAAATATAAAACAATGGACTTTACTAACGCAAACTGAAACCAAACCTTTAAAACTTAATGCAACATCAAGGCTGGAGCTGAAGCAGGTGACGGATGACGTCGGTTCTTGGAAACATTTCGTCAGCCCAAACTCAGGAGATCATTGGATGAGAACGGACACGTGACACCGCCTCCATTCGAGGGCCCGCGTAGAATATGTTAATCGCGCACTCTTCCTAAAAACATGCATGATGAACAAACGTGAAAGCTAGTGTGGCCGATTTTCGGGTAGGGAAGGCAGGGTGTCTGGATCCCAGATGAGCTTGTTAGTCCTTAGATTAAACTGATCACCAGATGTATCAAAGGCCCAGGAATGGTATCCAGTGTTTGTAATGTCAATTGAAATATATTATTATAAATTAAAACCTCTGAAGTGAAAAATGTTTGACTGTTCCATTCTGACAACGCAGAGCCGATTCCCGGGCAAACTGACAATCTAATACTCTTTTCGAATACTGCAATCTCTGATATTCTTAAAGATAGTTATTAACTTTAAGAAGTGCATGATAATACTACATTCTATTCTAAACAACTGTGCGAAGTGATGATTCTAAAGCAATCTTGTGCATTTCGTCAGAAACACTGCTAAAAATGCTATCACTATCTACAGCTATAAGACAGTTCTTGTACTAGAACGAGTGCCTTGTTTGAAACAGACTTATCTATGTCTGTTTTCAATTTAGAAAGCTGAGGGAGATATCAAATCTTTCCTTTCTGCTTCATCTATTGAATAAATGGGGTTTGGTGGAATAAATATTTATATTTATGTCACAATGTAATTGGATAGGGGCACTTGTGGACTGCGTTACATCTGAAAAGTTGTGCTTCGCGGAGCTCCACCACCAGAGGTTGACTTAACTCATTGCTCAACACAACTTAACAAACACAGCCACCCACAACTCAACACTCAACACCACAGCAACAGCGGATAATGGGAGAGGAGCTATTATACACGGAAGAGGAGGAGGTTGGTTGATTGGGAAAGCACAGAGAATCATTTATACACACTACAGGCCCAATTGAGTGATGGAAATGTTGTGAATGTATGTCATTTATTTACATGCATCTTGGCACTTCCTCACTCTTGTCACTGTCTTACTGTGCACGTTTCACTGACCCCAGGTCCAATGAGAGCTTGCATACAGCGGGAGCCGGTTGATACAAGGCGTACACAGTGTGATAAACTCTGACCACCCCAGGTTAACCCAACACTGGATTGGAGGAAGGAGGAGGGGAGGGGAACTAGTTCCTACTTCAGGGGTTTGGATTTTTTCCGACCTACTTCTAGAGTATTGTATTGTGAAGATTGTATGTGTTTGTGTGAATCTTGCACAGTGGGGTCTTGGTGGCAACCCATTGGCAACCAGTGTTCATCCAATTGGCAACCAACTGGCCAACAACTAAACCAGACCACAGAGAGAAAGAGATGAACCGCACTTGAGATGGAGGATGACTTGGCCATGAGCAGAGTATGGGGAGGCCTTCAGAGGAGCTACACGGGCAGACCTGAAGCGGATCTATCAGTCAATGGACCCAGGCCTATCCTAATCCTCCAAATCATAAGGGTATCCCTTTCTTAGAAAGGAAACACACAACACTCAGTTTTCAAGAACTGATACTAATTATAGATTCATCATCTTCACATTTAACATGTACAACATTCAAATGTATACCATGTTTCAACTCTTATTGACATCTCATGTATTGATGCTTGTTTGTTGATGGTCTGTGACATTGGTCCTATATGCATTTTTCTAAATTATCTTGTATAAACCAACATAGAAAATGAATAACAGGCCAGAAGACACAGGCCCATTCAATAAATAATTAACTGTCACTGATCTTATGTTGATTATTGGTTCAACCTATCTGTGATTCACCATCTTATGTGTGTACACCAAGTTGTCAAGATCTATTGTGAGTGGTTATGTATTTAATTGTTTAAAACCAAATTAACTCATGAAGGAATATTAAATTGGGAGAGACTCAAGGTCTATCAACTGCTCAATATCCATGCTTTCTTAATATAAATCAAGCTGAGAGAATTCTCCAGACTTTCCTCATGATTTGATAAACAAAAGGGGGGCTCAAGAGCTATAAGAATCCTTGGAGAAGGGGCAGAATCCCAGTTGGTATTTATTATTTTCACCAGGGCCATAATCTATATCTCCTAGACAAAATTAAATAAGACGATGGCCTGCAGATAACTCGAGGGTCATATTCTGGGGTTATTGAAGACAGAAGAGGATGGGGCCCAACTTCTTTGATTAGAAATGGGGCATGCACCAAAGTGATTTCCCACTCCCTTCAGAATATATGACACCAGCACACAAGTACTCCAGCACACTAGTACTCCAGCACACTAGAGCATTTGCAATCAAGCACTCCAGCACACTAGTACCAAAGCATACTAGTACTACAGCACACTAGTACTCCAACACACTAGTACTCAAGCAGTCAAGCATTCAAGCACACGTACTCCAGCAGTTAAGCACCCCAGCACACTAGTACTCCAGCACACTAGTACTCCAGCACACTAGTACTTCATAACACTAGTAACCCACCACACTAGTACTCAAACACACTAGTAATCCATCACACTAGTACTCCATCACACTAGTACTCCATCACACTAGTACTCCATCACACTAGTACACAAACACACTAGTACCCCAGCACACTAGTACTGTAGGACATTAATATTCCAGCAAACTAGTACTGCAGCAATCAAGCACTCCAGCACACTAATACTCCGGCAATCAAGAACTCCAGCACACTGTCGCATTATTGCGCACTCCGTCTTGTTCACTTCTGCACAGCACATCTTCAAAACACACTTGAATCCAGAAGCGTTCGCACTAGGAAGCATTGGAATGCTAGGAATGTAGCGTCAGCACTATTAATAGCTGTGACACCCAGTGATGGACAGGTCATGTGGTCGAAGCCTGATCTATTCATTGGATAACCTAGAATAATCGCGTCGCCGCGAAACATTTTGGGTCCAGAGACGCTAACATTTGGCACATGCAGATCGTCCGTCAATGAAGCCAGATGTGGTTTCAGTAGGAGTCCATTTGATCTGTATGTCCCTCTGCCTGATTCATGGGGATGCTTCAGACTAAATTATGGCTGAGTTTACATATGAGTCAGGTAAAGCTTTATGTATGAGAGTGTGTGTGTGTAAGTTTCGGCACAAATGAATATATATATTCTTCTATCCGAAGATAGCCGCCAACTTTCTCCCGGTCCCAAAATGGCTACTCTCTGTCCAGCACTGATGTAGATATCTGACTCCATCTCTCTTTCGTTTCCAGAAGAGTTGCTGTACAAACACTATGTCTTAGGCTGTGAAAAGAGGCTCACTTATGCCCAGACTGTTTCCTGTTCTTGAGTCTAAATCCTACTAGCTTTCTGACTGCGTTCAGAGCAGGTTAGTACAGGATAAACTATGATCAGTGTGCTATGTGTCGCCTTAGTTCCAATCCACAGCGAATCGTCAACACACGCGAATGTGAGACGGAAGAATGAAAGGTTCTACCTCTTATCTTATATGTCCGTGGCGTGAAGACAGATTGTGTGTGTAACTGTTTAGCAGCAATGACTGGTCCAGCATTTATACTGCTGTGATTATTCGAACGCATTGTGACCATGTATCTAGCACTCTGACCGAATCACAGTCAAGCTATCAGCCCAACCCCAGCACTCAAGTGAACGAATAAAGAAGAAGATTGATGTTGGAATGAAAGAATGAGTGCTTTGTGTCCTCTCATCTTTCTTTCACTCTGTATATATATATATGGGTTAATGAATGAGAGGCAGTGTAAATCCTCATAAGGAATATTTCACATAGACCTCCACATTCATACCAATTATATGTTACTTATATTAACATAAGAGTGAAAATATTTAATGTATGTTCTTTACATTATTACTTGGATTCAACATGTGGAATGTAGTTTTATTAAAGCATCACCCTGTTTGACAGAGTAAGTAAAGGAGAAACATATAGTATGCTTCCATGCATAAGCACTTCTAAACTGTCAAGGGGATTACCACCCCAGTGTCAGAAGAAGTAAGTAAAGGTAATGACAGAAGAGGTGAGAAGGTATAAACAGGAAAGGAACCAGGCAGACTAAAACAATTGAGGCAGCACTGATGGTGACATGAATTTATGAAATTAAAACTGAATCATCCTGTTCTGTTCCATTACTATTTAGGATCAGTTATGTTGGGTGCATTTTATCATTAACTCTCCATCATTCCTCTCCTGGCCTTGTCATTCACTGTGTCTGTGTCCTCTGTGAGAACATCAGTCAACAGATCACCATGTACAAGGCAGGATAAGAGGGCCTGCCAACTACAATTGCTGAGGTCTAATGCCAGTACAAATAGAGACACTGTAGCTCTAACTTGTAGTACTTCCTGAATCTGCTACCTGCTGAAACTTCTGTCTGTAGCCCTTTCCATTCTTGTCAACTGGAGAATTATCATC
Organism: Cepaea nemoralis; assembly: GCA_014155875.1. Taxonomy (NCBI): domain Eukaryota; kingdom Metazoa; phylum Mollusca; class Gastropoda; order Stylommatophora; family Helicidae; genus Cepaea; species Cepaea nemoralis. The sequence continues at coordinate 509,696 of JACEFZ010007617.1, read as the reverse complement.
CATTGACTATATATAAATAGGTTCACCATGTTTATCCACCTCAGGTGAGGATGACGGTGTTCGCAGATTGTCATGATCCAGAGTTGCAGAACATTGCCCAAATAGGTACAATGGATCTGTCAACCTAGAGCAGATCTGTAATAAAAAGGTGCAACAGGAATCTGTGGTCAGGACCAAGATTACTCAATGAGTTCCCACTGAACTGTGCCCAAAACTGATCTGTGTTTCATGATCATTCTGATGATTGACTATGTTTGAGATTCAGGAACATTTCTAAGATCACTAGGATCATTTTATACCTCACAAGAACTTGCAGATTATCAAAACCATGGCAGAAGTCTGAATGACAAATTAATAAGGAGGGACTGTGTATAGTCAGTTTTCCATTTAGATAACACTGGAACCAGCAAAAACTTCCAGAGAGGAGAGTATTTTATGAATCTCTCCAGATCTTATTTTGTGTAGACTGGTTAACTCAAAGTTTTTCACTAATAAACTAACTGAAGGTTCACTAGAAGAACATTTGTGTAGTGCAGAGACAATGATAGGAAATTAGTGGTGTAGTCCAGTGATGAAATGACTGAATAACCATGAGATCTTCTGGGAGTTCTATTCTCCATGGTGTCTATAGATCATTATTCCAAAGACTGATGTGTATTGTTCATATGATCATAATGCTTCACTGGTTTACTTCCACAGCTTTTTGGTTAATAAACAAAATTAACTTTTCCTGCATTCTTCTGTCCAGTACATTGTGGTGTGACAAAACATTTTATTATCTATGTGTTTAGTTAATGAAACTACATCACATAATGGTAGTATCTGGAACTACAGGTGACTGGGTAAACACTAATAGACAGCTAACTTCTGTTCTATTGTAATCTCCCAGGTTCCAGGTTACTCAGAAAAGGGAACTTTAAATCTTATAAATTACCTGTAACCATTTCACCTAAAAGGGAAAATGATCATAGGTGGGGGACTCTTGAGCTAAATAAGTTTCTCTTTTCGGGAAGGAAGATTTTGGAGGGAAGAAATTAACAATCCTGGGAGACCCCTAGATTTCCAGAGCTATTATGGGACACTTTGGCTTCTAAGGACCCATCCCCTCCAGATGAAATTAGTCCCATCCTCATAGCGTTACTTCATGTGGGGTAAGTCGAGGTGGGTACTGCTTCCAACTTCCCAATATGTCACACACACCAATACTCCGGCAATCAAGCACTACAGCACAATAGTACTCCGATACACTAGAACTTTAGCGACCAAACACACTAGCACTCCAGCAATTATAAACTCCAGCACACTCGTACTTCCAGAAGCCCAACACCCCAGCACACTGGTACTCCAGCACTTCAGCCACAAAACTCGCACGAGCACTTCAAATGTCTAAGACCTTGTAGCATCTCCTTGTGGTGCCACCTATCCACAGACTGAGTTCCCAGGAAGCCACGCTTCCCCGCAGACGTGACTCTGAAGTACCGCCTTGCACGCCCCTTTGGTTCTTCCCTTAGAGGACCCGCACCAGGACTCTACAAAGTCCAACAGATGCAAGCCCATTTCAAGATTCAGGTGACTTCTTCCGCCTTAAGAGTTAAAACTCAGTCTTCGAAAGAATAGCAAACCAACATGCAAACGCTACCCTCACAGACTCTCCTCCAACCAACGAATCAGCTCCTTCATTGCCTTACTGCATACAAAGGATTCATGTACATTTCCCGTCGTGCGGAAGCTAATCACAGTGGTATATTTAACTATATCTAACTAAAGTGCCTGGCCCATGTTTCGATTACCAAACGAGGCACCCTGACCGATATAGCCAGTATAATGCCTGTAACCTGTTTTTGTTTCTGAGATCGACAGTATGAACCTGCTAGATCAGTGGTTCTCAACCTTTTTTGGCCCGTGCCCCCCTTCACCATATTTTTAGGACGTCATTCCCCCCTTACCATATTTTTAGAACGTCATCCCCCCCTCCCTTTGTATTTCCTACCTTAAAATTTCCCCCTGCCCCTACACATTATACGTAATAACTGAAGCTAAATTTAATAGCACATACTAAAACAAGTCTAGACATCTACATAAAATGTTATTTGCGGATCTACTTACATTGTAAAATGAATTTCAGAAGGGTGATACGTACAGAACGGTAAAGTATGAAGGGAAAAACAATATCAAGTAATCAGTTCTTGTATTAACACAATCTAGAAATAATCTTAACCCCCCCCCCCCCCCCCCCCCCCCCGGAAACCCCGGAATTCCCCACCGGTTGAGAACCACTGTGCTAGATCCATGTCAAAATCTAGCACTCTCACATTGTGCAGGAGTTGAATTGGTGGTCAGTGTTGGACGGCGAGTGCAGGGCTCGTATGGGAATGAATTGAGTGCAGTGATTTCAGTTTCTAGCTCAACTTAACTCAACTTAACTCAACTGATTTACAAAGAACGGCGAGGAAAGGCGTGGTTCCCGGCAGACACACATGGCAATGTACACGGGACATTATAGGCACTCCAATCTTGCTACTGTATGAGATGAGAAGCTGATAAGGGATTGAGAGTCTAACCAGCGGGTTGTTTTGAGAGCGATGTCCTGCGACCCATTTGCTACGTGATGGTGGTAAGTGATGCTTGGCGTCTCATGGCTCACGAGGCCAGTAACAGACCAGAGGCTTGACAGCTCACTCTTTTATATGAGACTGAGTCGAGCACGGAGCTAGACATGAAGATATGGTCTTTGAGCCCAGGACATGAAGATATGGTCTTTGAGCCCAGGACATGAAGATATGGTCTTTGAGCCCAGGACATGAAGATATGGTCTTTGAGCCCAGGACATGAAGATATGGTCCTTGAGCCCAGGACATGAAGATATGGTCTTTGAGCCCAGGACATGAAGATATGGTCTTTGAGCCCAGGACATGAAGATATGGTCTTTGAGCCCAGGACATGAAGATATGGTCCTTGAGCCCAGGACATGAAGATATGGTCTTTGAGCCCAGGACATGAAGATATGGTCTTTGAGCCCAGGACATGAAGATATGGTCTTTGAGCCCAGGACATGAAGATATGGTCTTTGAGCCCAGGACATGAAGATATGGTCTTTGAGCCCAGGACATGAAGATATGGTCTTTGAGCCCAGGACATGAAGATATGGTCCTTGAGCCCAGGACATGAAGATATGGTCTTTGAGCCCAGGACATGAAGATATGGTCCTTGAACCCAGGACATGAAGATATGGTCTTTGAGCCCAGGACATGAAGATATGGTCTTTAAGCCCAGGACACGAAGATATGGTCTTTGAGCCCAGGACATGAAGATATGGTCTTTGAGCCCAGGACATGAAGATATGGTCTTTGACCCCAGGACATGAAGATATGGTCTTTGAGCACAGGACATGAAGATATGGTCCTTGAGCCCAGGACATGAAGATATGGTCTTTGAGCCCAGGACATGAAGATATGGTCCTTGAGCCTAGGACATGAAGATATGGTCTTTGAGCCCAGGACATGAAGATATGGTCCTTGAGCCCAGGACATGAAGATATGGTCCTTGAGCCCAGGACATGAAGATATGGTCTTTGAGCCCAGGACATGAAGATATGGTCTTTGAGCCCAGGACATGAAGATATGGTCCTTGAGCCCAGGACATGAAGATATGGTCCTTGAGCCCAGGACCTGAAGATCTGCGAACTAGCTGTGGAAGTATGGTGGTATCTCGGCTTCAGACATTGACCACTTTGTGTATGTCACGAGAATCTGCAACCTTGGTCAGACTGCAAGAGCATCAAATCGAACTGAGTGAGGCCAGACTAAAGCACTATGTAGATCATCACCATCATCATGTGTCCCGCCAACTGGCGGGCGTTCATGTTTCTCCACAGATTATGGTCTTTGGTGTTCTGGATCAACTCTGCTGATGATATCCCTCCATGCCACCGTCTCAGTCCATCCAGCATTATTTCTCTCGGTCTACCTCTGCCTCTTTTCCCACTGATCGTTCTAATTGTCACAATGTTCTTCAATGCCTCTCTTCTCATCACATGACCAAAGAGTGATGTTTGTCTCTTTCTTTTAGTTGTATGTAATGATCCACTTTCATTAACCTCTCCCCGGCAACCGTTGTTAGTTACTCTGGCATCTAAGGAATTTGTAACATTCGTCTCAGGAACCACATCTCTGTTGCTCTTCCTAAATTGTTCATTAATTAGGAACGTTCATTTGAAACCCGTTCCAATGGATTTATTACAAAAGCATGAAAGAAACATTTAACAGGTATGGTAGAATTAAACAAAGCATTCATTTTGAATGAATTATGCACCATGGACTGGCCAGAAGAAGTCACCGTAGGCATTCAGGCAAGTATCCCATTGCTTAGGTAGGCGGCGAATGCCGTCCGCAAAAAAAAGGAATGTGGTTCCTCACTGAACCAAGTGTTTACCGCGTTCATTAAGCTTTTATCTGTGTGAAATCGTTGCCCATTGAGAGCTTTTTTTTTTAGAGGTCTAAACAAATGAAAATCAGCATGGTGACTATTCAGGACTATAGGCTGGATGTTGCGGAATTTCTCACTTCTTCCTTGCTAATGCTTCCTGCACAATCTTTGCGACATGCGGACGAGCATTATCGTGCAACAAAGTCACACACGAGAAAGCATGCCGGGTTGTTTATTCTTGACGGCTTTTTGCAGCTTGTCTAGTGTTTGCATGTAGTGAGTAGAGTTGATGTTGACACCAGGTTCTTTAAAGTCGGCCAACTCATGGTAAAAAAATGCGCGCAGCATATCCTTACCAGCGGAAACCTGTAACTTGAATGTTTTGACGTTTGGTGATCCAGCATGCTTCCATTGCATGCTCTTTCATTTGCTGCTCGGCTAAAAGTGGTGACACCATGATTCATCACCTGCCACTATGCGGAAGATTAATGCATCACCCTCCACTCTGTAACGTAGCAACTGGTTCAAACACCATCCCATGCGTTCCTCTTTTTGTTGGTCGGTCAACATCCGTGGTACCCAATGTGACACACCTTCCGATATGGCAGTTTCCTACGAACGACCTTTTGAATTGTCCCAATTGACACATTATATTCTTTCGCTAGCGAACCAATGCTTTGACGTAAGTTCATCTGTGCTGCTGTGTAAATTTTGCGATATATATATATATTTTTTTTTTCTGTTGCAACAATATGCGCTTGACCCGGCCGACGAAGATCTGTCGTGAACTGACGTTCTTTCCGAAACATTCGTTTCCAGTCTGTCACTGTTGTTTTCGACACACATTTGTTACCGTACGCTGCCTGCATTCTTCGATGAATGCCCACTGGTCGACATTCTTCAAATGTAAGAAAGTGAATCTCCGCTCTTTGAGCTTTTTTGGGCGGATTTTGGGTCAACCCGGCCATTTTCTCAACGATCATGGGGCGATAAGCATGTGTTCTTTTATTAATTGGTCAGTACTTATTACATGACTATGACATTATCATGTTCAACGTACGCAATTACGCTCGGTGCGGCACGAACAGATTTCAAATGAACGCCCCATATACATTCCAAGATTCACTGCCATACAGCAAAACAAGTTCTATATAGCTCTTCAGCAAGACTTCCGGTCCAACATGGAGAATAGGCGGTTGAGCTCTTAAGGTCTCTGGAGTGTTTATGCTTGTGGCTACGGTTTGCTTACGCTGTTTTCACATGTTGTACTGGTGGTGCATGGTTCCGTCGCCGTGAATTATAGTGTGCCATCAATTATAGTGGCTTATTGCATAAGATACCTTTCATTTTCTGAAATACATCTGTTACTTGACATATGCTGCTCTTAATCTATGCTGCGTATCTTTCGTCAGATGTTACAACTGCCCCTATATATTTAAATATATAAACTTGGTTAAGTATTTTCTCTTCTACTGTTATCTCAAATGTTGGTGTTTTTGTTATTGTCAAGGAGTGACATGCCTTATGTCTTAATGAAGTAATGGTGTGGTTCGTTGTCCTGGAGTTTATTATGATGCCGTTGAGAATCTCCCGGATTCCCCGCCAAGGCCTATGTGTCGACACACTGCATCGAACCCTTCACATCAACACAAAAGAACTCGCACCAACGAAAAAGCCATTAGCACGATGAGTGATGCCGTTTATTGCCATCTGGAGTTCATGTTAATCACGGATGCAAGCATTCTCACCAGCCGGCAGCACTCAAGCCATTTCAACCATTCACTGCAGAGTCATGCTCCCGCCACAAACCTCCGTATCATGTAGCCCAAGTGTCAGTGTGGTGTCCTGTCCTCTCTAGTGTGTGTGTGTGTGTGTGTGTGTGTGTGTGTGTGTGTGTGTGCGTGTGTGTGTGTGGGTGTGGAGACTGGTGCTAACGGCCCCCGGCCATCAAGCCATGACGATCGCCCAGCATGGCCAGTCGGCGGCTGATACTACTAGTTCATACCAGGATGGATCAGCTCCTGCGATCGCTTTCCGGCTATTAATAAATGCCGTGGCTGGTCGTGGACGTGTCTGTCTGAACGAGTGACTGTTGTCTATCGATGAAGGTGTAGATCAGGGGTGGCCAACCTTTTCAGTTGGCGGGCCAAATTTCAGAAATAATATTTTCTGCCGGGCCACGCACCTAATTTTTTTTTTTTAAATTAAAGAAAACAAGCAAGCGTGCTACAGCCTCCACCACATCATCCCTTCTCACTCCGCGGGCCGCAACATGACGTCCGACGGGCCGCATGCGGCCCGCGGGCCTCGTGTTGGCCACCCCTGGTGTAGATCGTTCTAATGCATCGTTGGTACTGCTGTCAGTGTAGAGCCTAGATGCGCCTGTTCTGTGTGAAGGCTGACGGTGAAGTGTGTGTAAGAAACAATCTCGTTGTTAATCAACGCGACTTGATGACCTAGCACTTTTGCGTTTGTGGTGCTACATTGTGTTTTGTTTCACTACTATTCTATTTTTGTTCACTGATGTGTGTGCACATCAGTTCACTCTCTACCTGCCTGTCATATGGTATATGACAGTTATATACATTTCAATGTCGGTACTGAAGAGAAATAGTTAACCAACACTCAACTTGTGACGTCGACCGCTACGTGCAGTGAAGATTATCTTTCCACTAACTAAATAGCATTCATTATTTATTTATTCTTCTACGTATAGTCCATGGTGTGTAGCGTTGGTCATCGCGTCTGTCCATAGACTTTTGTCATGTGTACTGCCAATCTTCTCACAACCCATGCCGCGTGGCGTTGGTCATCATGTCTGTCCACAGCCTTCTGTTTCATGCACTGCCAGTATTCTTATAGTCCATGTCGTGTTGTGTTGGTGATCATGTCTGTCCACAGCCTTCTGTTTCATGCACTGCCAGTATTCTTATAGTCCATGTCGTGTTGTGTTGGTGATCATGTCGGTCCACAGCCTTCTGTTTCATGTACTGCCAATATTCTTATAGTCCATGTCGTGTTGTGTTGGTGATCATGTCGGTCCACAGCCTTCTGTTTCATGTACTGCCAGTATTCTTATAGTCCATGTCGTGTTGTGTTGGTGATCATGTCGGTCCACAGCCTTCTGTTTCATGCACTGCCAGTATTCTTATAGTCCATGTCGTGTTGTGTTGGTGATCATATCGGTCCACAGCCTTCTGTTTCATGTACTGCCAGTATTCTTATAGTCCATGTCGTTTTGTGTTGGTGATCATGTCGGTCCACAGCCTTCGGTCTCGTGCACTAAACGGAGCTGCGTGGTCTCGGGGTATGGTGTCCGCCTCGAGTGCTGGAGGTCCCGGGTTCAAGCCCCGGTGAGGACCGGGATTTATTTCACGTGGACTTCTAGTAATACAATTTCCCCTGATCTCTGGGTAGTGAGATGAGACGCCCGTGTGTATTGTTAAGCACGTAAATAATCCCTTGGCAGTTGGAAATTTAAAAATAGTAGCCTAACGGCGCTGCCCGGCCAAAATTTCTAGTTAAAAATATACCCAAGTATTTCAGGATCCTCGCCGGTGCTACGGAGTTGTGCACTGAGCTGAGTTTCTCCAGACTCAGGTTTGAGTTAGAAGGAGAAGGGAGCACTTATGGGTTACACCCGTGTGCCGTGATGTTGATCCATCGACTAAACTAAACTAAACCCGTGTACTGCCAATCTTCTTATAGTCCATGCCGTGTGGCCTTGTTCACCATTCTGTCCACTGCCACCATGTTTCCCGCCCTGCCAACCATTTCCGATACCGATGTTCCTCCATAAAATTTGGCGCGCGGCCAAACTGTCTACCATCTTCTTTCTTGGTCTCCACCTGCCTCTCTTCCAGTCCAGATTTCCCGTTGTCACAACGCACTCCAGTATCCGCCTCTTACGATGTTCTCCAAGAGTGTGGACTCTAATACAAGTAACCAGTTCTCTTTATGGGGTAGCTTCTTTCAAGATAACGTTATAACTAACTTTCTTTCTAACTGTCCACATGGATCTCACTATTCTTCTGTAAATCCAAATCTCCGCAGCTTCCACATAACCCCCCACTAGTCTGCTAACTGTCCATATTTCACTTCCGTAACAGACCCCAACAGACACTTATCATTCTGTGTTTGTAACGAGAAAACAATAATTATTTCTTTTAGCTAAATAATGTCTAAAATTGAAATTCAACCACGCTAATTGTCAAAGTAACATATTGACTATAAATATTGATAAATTATAGTCTCGCAAAACTGCGCTCGTGTCACCGTCTGTTGTGATAATTGATTCCTTGAAGTTAACATCAGACGCTGTATTTGAGTTCCTATTACTTTTGTAGTATTTGTAATCCAATTTTGTAACACGTGCGAGATTGCAAATAGAAGTATTCACATGGAATCTATTAGTTGGATATTTTTGTGTGTGAACTGGCGGCAAATAGAATAATCTGCTGTTTGCACATTAATTTATGAACGCAGTATGACGCAATAAAACTATGCTAATTAAATTTAAGCTTATATGGCCATGAAAAATAAATATTGGATTCATCCTAAGATTATGGAGTCGATGTAAAGTTGTAAGAAGATCAATACCAGTTGACACTTTGTTTAGGGTTTAGAAAAAGATGTTTGAACACCCGAGCTTATTTTTGATTAAACTAAAACCAAAAAAATTTCAATAAGAAGTATTTCACTGATAAAACGTGTTTCAGTTAACAAAGTCCTGTACGTGATTGGTTCTTTAATTCACCTGAAAAAACTATTGTTTCATTTCTTTCAGCGACAGTCATCCACAACTTGCAGGTTAAGTAGAGGCCTACGTGGCCGTGAGGGTTAGTGCTCTGCCGCTTAAACTTCCGGTCCGCTGATGGAAAGGGTAAGGGTTTCATCCCATAAATCGGTGTGTTGGACGTCAAGGTTGATATCTCGTTTAGAAAGCAATGGCAAGCAACTGAATGAACACTTGGCTAGAAAATCCATCTGCGGGTGGTGTTGATGGTAACGTACTATAAACGCCACGCAGCATCTGTTTGAGGTTAGGTAGAGCAAGGCACCTTCTCCGCACCTTCAGGCGTAGTGGCTACATGGTGCTAGTTCCATAGTTTTATAGACCAATCTGCACTTGCTGTGGTAAATATCGCTCCAAGCCACCTTCCTTCCTAAAACATTTTATGACTCTCATTTTAGGCGAGGTCGACGTGGCAGTCCAGGTCAATGAAAAACTATCCCTGCCTCGAGGAGGATTCGAATACATGACTACCAAACTGGCAGGCAGATGTCCTGGCCACAGCGCAACGGCAGCGCCAGGTCCGAAAGGAGTTCTCTTTAAATGGTCCATCACGTTTAGTTTAAGTAGTTTAGTTTAGTCGAATGATCAACATCACGGCACACGGGTGTAACCCATAAGTGCTCAGTTCTGCTCCTAACTCAAGCCTGAGTCCGAGAATCTCAGCTCAGTGCACGAACTCCGTAGCACCGGCGAGGATCCTGAAACTTGGGTAGATTTTTAACTCGAAATTTTGCTTGGGGAGCGCCGTTAGGCTACTCCTTTTCGATTTCCAACTGCCAAGGGATTTTTTTACGTGCGCAACAATACACACGGGCGTCCGATCTCACTACCCAGAGACCAGGGGAAATTTTATTACTAGAAGTCCACGTGAAAAAATCCCGGCCCTCACCGGGGCTTGAACTCGGGACCTCCAGCATTCGAGGCGGACACCATACCTCGAGACCACTCAGCCTCCCCGGCCCATCAAGTATGTAAAGTAACATGTTCGCCCATGCAATCACAATGAAACATTTCAGATAGTGATACACATGTGCATATATCATCAGAAAGAGGCAGCCCTCGTAATTTGGCCACGTTATGAGAAGATAAAAACTGGAACATGTTGTGACAACCGGAAAGATTTGCGGAAAGAAAGACAGTGGAAGACAGCGTGAAAAAATTATTGACAGTCTTGTGTCATGGCATGAAATGAAGTCAGCACACGAATTGATTCATGACGTCGGAGATCGTAATTTGTGGTGAGGCATGATCGCCCACGCCAGCCGGCAAGGCACTGGATAATGATGTGCATGTATAACAACAAAGTTTGAGATAAAAGGGCGGAGACAAAAGTGCAACTAGATCGCCAACCACGACAACAACAATAGCAGCAACAAGAAAATGTGGTTATATTTACTTGTCTCATTGATTGTGTCAGGACTTTCTTCTTCAGATTGTTCATACCGTGTGGCGTTTGTGATCATGTCTGTCCACATCCTTCTGTCTCGTGTACTGCTAATCTTCTTATAGTCCATGCCGTGTGGCGTTGGTGATCATGTCTGTCCACAACCTACAGTCTCGTGTGTTTCCAATCTTGTCTGATCCCGATGTTCCTCTATGCAAAGATGTCATACAGTCCTGCATCTTCTCTCTTGGGTCGCATCCGTTCTCCACAATGTCTTTGACGTTTTCTAGGCATCTGTAACAAAATATAGCTTGCTATTGCTTTCCTTCTTGCCCGTGACCATTCTGGCCGGTGACCGTAGTCGCTCTAAAGAGATCCATTGTTTAACATAGCTTGTTGCATGAACTTTACAGGACGTCGCAATTAACCACAACATTTCTTTGCTGTTTGTGATTTAATAGACAACTTTATGTTCAGTAACATATGAAAACCGTCAGCTGTCTAGAGAAATAAATTAGACGTAGACTGTCAATTTGTTGTGGGCACGTTATGAGAAGAAATAAACTGGAGAACTTGGTGACAACTGGCAGGATTGAGACTAGGGGAAGACAGAGCGGTGAATGTCCAGATGGCTTGGTCACATGGCATCATCGAGACACAGACACTATGTGACGGATAGGGTAAGAACGCTAAATCTTAGACTACCGGTGCGTTGATGGTGAGGAACAAGGTTCTTTCCTTACACCGGCATCAAGTTGAACTTAAACGTAGATTTCTCGTCCAGACAGCAGTGGCTAACTACTGAACGTTACAGTGTCTAAGAAATCAACCTGGGGTTGATAGCAACGTTCTGCAGAGGACACACAGCAAGCTCAAGCCAACATTAACATTCTAGAAATGTTAGCTAATGTTAAGTCAAAATTAACATACTAGAAATGTTAACTAACGTTAAGACACACGATAACATTATCACAAGAAAACAAAAGGGTCATGTTGCACGCCTTCAATCGTGACGGGTATATCGTTCTATATGGGAGAGGGTGGGGGGAGGAGGGAGTAAAACTGACCCGAGCTGCCAGGATGACCCCAGGCTAACGGGCACAAGGAAATGCCTTGGAATGTAAAGGCGGCCGGGGTGATTGCATCACCACTGCGTTCCGGTGATGATAACACTCATTGTGCCTTATTCAGAACCAAACAAGAAGTAGGTTTCGACCAAACAAAAATGGATGGTGGAAAATGAGAAGAAGGGGTGTGTCACAGTTATGACTTAAAAGTTGTTACTATGGTAGCAGACAAGTTGTATTATAACGCAATAACAACATTTCGGCGATGTATAAGCCCATGGCAGTTATGGAAAGTCGCTTTAGACGATTAATCATCCCATGGCAACTAATCAGTTAATGAGTGTAAAATGTACCCTTATATTTTCCACACTGGCTGGCCGTGGGGTCTTTCAAACGTGTTTCTTTTTAATGAGTTATAACGTCATGGTCATTAATTTCATAGGTATTACTTATTTTTTGGTGTCAGGTCTTAGTCAGATATGACTGAGCTACCGTATAACAGTAGACGGTACTACCTGGTTTCTGTTAGCGCTGAACGTTGGGCGGCGCTTACCAAACCCGACACCCCACATTGTGCCAACGGCTTCGGGCGGAAGAGCGCAATTGGGAGGGTACAAGCCTTACCCTGGTGCGAGGAAATGCAAGCTAAAGACAAAATGTCATGGCAGGGCGGACCAGGCCCTAAGCCTTGGTTGGCGACTGGTCTAGGATCGAAGCTCCGACAGGCGGACAGTTAGAGCATTGCTTTGCTGATCCGGCAGCTTCTGCAGCTTGTCTTGTTCCAGATGTAGGGGTGTTGCCTTTCCTCTGGAGTAAACTAGGCAGGCCGAGAGAGGGATCATGCTGCATGGGCAACACATGATCTCTATATTTTAGCCCAGGCTTTGTGCTATGGAGAGGCAATAACTCCATCCCTGGTCTTAACTGGTCTCGGAATCAAAGCGAGAGGCAACTGTTACGGGTTATAAGTCCTTGTCAGTTGGCGTAGACATGGGGCGCCACGCGTTGCCTCTGACGGTGGGAGACACCTATAGGTGTCACTGATCAGCTACCGCCCGCCTCAAGCTGGGCAGCCCCCAGCCAATTGGGTGCTGATCCGCCACAGCCTGCCTGCTTCAATGGGTGCTTGGGGCTAGGACAAAATCTGAATCGCAGGCTGTAAAGCCAACGCACCAGGTACAAACAAATATAAATATAGAAACCTCAAGCTACGGCTTGCAACCTGGAACGTGAGAACCATGTGTCCAGGATTTTCCACTGACTTGACCAATATTGACGATGTGAGAAAAACGGCTGTGATTGATGCCGAACTCAATCGTCTAAACATTGATATTGCTGGCCTGCAGGAGACTCGCCTCGCTGAGGAAGGGTCACTCAGGGAAAACAACTACACCTTTTTCTGGAAGGGTAGAGGGCAGGCAGAAAAAAGGCAACACGGTGTGGGCTTTGCAGTGAAGAATTCGCTACTGGGAATGATTGAAATTCCAGCAGGAGGAAATGAAAGACTATTATCCCTGCGCTTGGCAACCTCTTGTGGGTTTGCCACCATTATTACTGCATATGCACCGACACTCGATTCCTCTGATGATGTGAAGGATTCGTTCTATGAGGAGTTAGACTCCGTGATCAAGGCAGTTCCAAAATCTGACTACATTTATATGCTCGGTGATTTCAATGCTCGTGTGGGCAAGGACTCGAGTTCATGGCCAGTGTGCCTTGGAAAATACAACATCGGTCGCATGAATGATAATGGGCAAAGGCTGCTGGAGCATTGCACCAGTAATGACCTATGTATTACAAACTCCTTTTTTAAAACAAAAGAGATGCATAAGGTCACATGGAAACATCCAAGATCCAGCCATTGGCACCAGCTGGACTTCATCATCACACGGAGACAACATCTGAACCATATATCATTGACTCGTAGTTACCACAGTGCTGACTGTGATACGGATCATTCTTTGGTTGTTGCAAGGGTTAGACTGAGACCAAAGAGAATCTACACAGCTAAACACAAACCTAGCCTCAGGATTAATATTATTAACACTCATGATCCTGAAAAGTGCTTTCAGTTTCAACAGCAACTTGAAGACGCTTTCACTGATACACCAGAAAATTGTACAGTAAATGAAAAGTGGGGTCAAATTAAGGAAACTCTTTATAAAACTGCCGTAGGGGTTTACGGCACTGTGGATCATAAGAGGCAGGACTGGTTTGCGGCCAACAGCGAGACTCTGCAGCCCTTGATTGATAAGAAGAAGAAAGCTCTCTTAAGAAACAAGGAAAGACCAACGCGTAACACTCTGAGTGAGCTTAGGCAAGCTAGGAAGGATGTGCAAAAGGCTGCCAGGCAGTGTGCAAATGATTATTGGATCAAGTTATGTGAGTCCATTCAAATCGCAAGTGATAAGGGAGACATAAGAAGCATGTATGAAGGAATAAAGAAAGCCTGCGGTCCAGTGATCAAAAGAAGTGCACCATTGAAAACCTTGACTGGAGAAATCATCACTGATAAGAAACAGCAGATGGACAGATGGGTAGAGCACTATTTGGAGCTTTACTCAAGTGAGACCAAACTAGCGGATGATGCCCTCAACGCCATAGAGGCTCTACCAACTCTTGACCACCTGGACACACTTCCCACCATAACAGAAGTTAAGTGTGCTATAAATGAACTTGCATCTGGCAAGGCTCCAGGTAAGGATGGGATTCCAATAGAGGTTATCAGGAGTGGGCAAGACACACTCACTATACAGATCCACCAGCTAATAGAGCTATGCTGGCGTGAAGGACAAGTCCCACAGGATTTCAAAGATTCAAGCATCATAACACTGTACAAGAACAAGGGCGATCGGAGCGACTGCAACAACTATAGGGGTATCTCACTTCTGTGTATTGTTGGAAAAGTATTTGCCAGAATTGTTCTGCGCAGACTTCAAGTCCTAGGAGATCAAGTCTACCCCGAATCACAGTGTGGCTTTCGACAGAACCGGTCTACCACTGATATGATATTCTCATTGCGACAAATGCAAGAAAAATGCCGTGAACAGAATCAACCACTGTTTATTGCCTTCATCGACCTCACAAAGGCATTTGATTTGGTCAGTCGTGAGGGTCTGTTCAAGGCACTAAAGAAGATTGGCTGCCCACCAACTCTTCTGTCCATTGTGGAATCGTTCCACACAGGCATGAAGGGTATAATCAAGTTTGATGGTGCAACTTCTGAAGAATTTGAAATCAAGAGTGGAGTTAAGCAAGGTTGTGTACTAGCTCCCACCCTCTTTGGAATATACTTTTCACTTCTACTGAAATATGCATTTCATGATCAGGATGGTGGTATATACATTCACTCACGCTCAGATGGCGGCCTCTACAATGCTCAGAGATTGAAGGCTAAGACCAAAATTAGGAGGGTACTGATCAGAGAGTTGCTTTTTGCAGATGATGCTGCAGTTACGACCCACTCTGAGGAAGAATTGCAATGTCTACTATCTGCATTCTCCAATGCTTGTTCTGAATTTGGTTTAACAATTAGCAAAAAGAAGACACAGATTATGTCACAAGGTGCACATGGGGTACCATCAATCTTTATTGACGACGCTGAACTAGAGATAGTAGACCATTTTACATATCTAGGATCAGTGGTAAATAGCAAATTATCCCTAGATCAGGAAATCAACATCCGGATTGGTAAGGCAGCAACAACAATGAACAGGTTAAGAAAAAGAGTCTGGGAGAACAGGAAGCTTACTGCCAAAACAAAAGTCCTTGTCTATCAAGCCTGTGTCCTTAGTACTCTTCTCTATGGCAGTGAAACCTGGACAACTTACTCACACCAAGAGAACAACTTAAACAGCTTTCATATGCGGTGTCTGCGAAGAATTCTTGGTATTAAGTGGCAAGACAAAATCACAAATACTGAAGTATTGGAAAGATCAGGTTGTGTGACAGTTTATTCCATGCTCAGTCTTCGTAGACTTAGATGGATAGGACATCTTAGGAGGATGGATGATGGTAGAATACCAAAGGATATCTTTTTTGGTGAATTACAGATGGGTAAGAGATCTCAGGGTCGGCCTCTACTACGATACAAAGATGTGTGTAAGCGGGACATGATTGATACAGGCATTGATAATGCACATTGGGAGCAAGTCGCCGCTGAACGTGTTGCATGGAGGGCAAATATCAGAAATGGAATAAAGTCAAAGGAGAAAATCATTGCAGAAAAGTCACACATCAAGCGTTTGAGACGTAAGATGGTGCATGATGGTGGAAATGACCACGTGTTCACATGCACCCACTGTGAACGGACATTTACAGCGCAAATTGGCCTTATCAGTCACACTCGCTACCGCCATAGTTAAAAGTTATTATGCCTTTTTAAAGCACAAACTATCGTCTGTCAAGACGGCAAGGTGCCAATGATTACTGAATAATCAGAGAAGACGAGGATAAACATAAAATCAAGGACACATCTTTATCAGGTGCCATACCGGTAAGCGTGGGCGGCCATATTTCGCCATCTCACTCGATCACCAGAGTCATGGATCAGCTCAGTGTTCCTCTCTCGACTGTGCCACGTGGCCAAGTCATCTAGATATTTACTTCTCTACCTTCCCCTTGTTCTATTCCCCTTGATCTTGTCAGTTGTCACCAAGTTCTCCAGTTTATTTCTTCCCTCAGCGTGTCATTTTGACTGTCTACGACCAATTTCTCTAATCAGTTTACGATTTTCATTTGTTTCTTGTAGGACTTGGTCATTGTTTTTTCTGTCTGTACATGGTGTTCTTTGCATTTTCCCCAGAAACGACATTTTCACAGCCATCAGATGTTTTTCAGCCTGCTTGCTCATTGTGACACATCAGATAAAAGAAAAACAACAGATTTGAACTTATTACCTACGAAAAAAACCAAATGTATCACTGAAAGAACAGCTGTACGCGTGGCTCGTCCAACAAGAAATTCTGAATGAGATAAAGAAACATTCAAATATATTTTCTAGTCACGACAAGTAACACCATCATGGCGACTGCCACAAATGAGACTGAATATCGGCTCCTAATGTCGCAAACAGTGATTTCCTCGTCAGGCTTTGAAAATGTGGTAGATGTGTTTATATCCACGACTCAAACTACCTTGCCAATCGGAGGGCCGCAGTTCCACAGCCTTCTAATTTTCCCGGACATCCAAAAGTCTATCAACAAAATTCTCAGCAACGTTGTTCAGGTTGCCGTGTGCGTCTTCGGCGTGATTGCAAACATCATCAACATCTTTGTCTTCTACAAAATCGGGTTCGGAGACAGTGTGACCGTTGCTCTGTTTGGGCTGGCCATTTCCGATTTGGGCTATCTTTTCTTTAGTGTTGCGTCGCAAACAATTGACATACTCGACGCTGCAATCGGCCTTCACCCGTTCGAACCGCTAAAAATTTTAGCATTTCAAGTTCTTTGGTTCAATAACATGTTTTACGATATCACTATTATCATCACAGTCTTCAACGCAGTTCAGAAGTGCGCATGCGTGGCGATACCTTTAATATTTAAGAGTGTGTTTACAAAATCGAGATCGGCTTTCATTGTTGGATTCATCTACGTTGCAATTTGTATCTACTATGTCCCGACATTCGCAAATCCGGGGAAGGATAGCCGTTTTGATTATACTCTAAATTGGACAAGACTCGGAAACTATTATTTACCGAACAACAACACAGTCAATACAATATTCTACATTTTTAGCAGAATTTTGCTTCCGTTTGTTTCCCAGGCAGTTGTCATTCTTTGCATGGCCGTTTTTAACGGTTAAACTGAGATCAACTCTAAAGTTTAGACGGGCGATGAGTGTGAGCCGAGTTCTGGAAAGCACAGCTAATGAAAGAGATAAAAACAAAGAAAAAGGTAGCGGGAAAGAACTTCGAGCTATTCAGACGGTAACTTTGGTGTCGGCCATCTTTGTAGTGTGTAACACGCCGGACATTCTGATCACCTTGACCCGGTCGGTGTACCCAGAATTCAGTGACGTCAGCAACAGATTTGAGAACACATACCGCATGTGCGCCTCCATTCAAGATGTCTTCGCTGTGACAAATTCCGCTGTAAACATCGTGGTCTATCTCAAGTATAACAACAAGTATCGAAGAAGGTTTGACGAGATTATCGCAGGAGTCTTGCGACGTCGGCCGCATCACAGTCTTTAAAATCTTCCAAAACGACATTTCCTCATCACCATCTTGTAGAAATGAGCAGGCGGACATATTGGCTGGGTTGGCACCATTTGGTGGCGTACTGGTGATTGAACTACACAAATAAAAAACGAGTAGTTGAATTGGTAAGCCTAACTAGAACATAATTAACATGTGGTTTAGCGTCGCAGACAGCAGAGCACATACTCCAGGATTGCCCAAACTACAACATATCCAGGCGAACCTTATGGCCTAGAGAGACAACAGTGGAAGATAAACTCTATGGACCGTTGAATGAACTAAAAAAGACTGTTAGATTCATACAAGAGACAACATTGCAGTTATAAACATAGTTCAGGCGAACGAAAGAAGAAGAAGAAGAACAGAGTGGACGCTGAGACCACAAAACCTTCGCCAGCAGCACGTAAACCAACAAACACACACCGATACAGCTACATCAAACACTCGACATGAAAATATATCCATGTAAATTACTTATCTGTTTTCTTGTTGTTGACTGGACACTTGTGTGGTTGAATACCGCGTGTATGGTTATAACAATGCGGCGAGACCGGAAATGTCCACTTATGAGACATTCTCTGGGGTTTAAAGGTGCACTACAAGGCAGACATGGTCACACCTATGTGTCAGGGTCTTAAACCTGGTTCGTTAACCTAACACATGTGAGACAGTACAAATACAACGTGATTTGACTTGAGACTCAACGACACGAAGTTTCGATGGATTTATTTACAGATCACGATCTAGAGATGATCATCACAATACATATGTTATCACAATACACTTACAGGCAACCCACAGCTTACAATCAGTCTCACAAGATGTACAATCACTCGACTTTCGGGCCACAGAAACTACACAAGCATTTCTCCCATCATACGTCCAGTCGAGTCAGCGTCCCAGAGCTGTCTGGCTATTTCTCGCCACGCGCCTGTCCACCTGAAGTGGCTTCACGAGGCCTGCGTGCGTCCTGCTTTGTCCTTGCCTGACCGCTGGCTGTCTTGTCAGCCGGCAACCTCGCAGGCAGGTAACTAATACTCGCGGGCGGGCGTAACGATGTTACGGCATCCCCGCTAGGAACTATTCGCCTGGCGGGCGTAACGATGTCCCTGCACCTCTGCTGGCAATACATTACATTGTTTTTGGAGGAAATAAATTAGCGTCTATCTGATGTGGTGTGCATGCTTGTCACTAAGTTTTGATTAGGTTTGTATGGCGTTGAGTGTAATTGTAGGTCGTAATTTTGTCAGTCAACAATTTTTTTTTCCAAAACCACAAGTCACTTTCTTTCAGAAACTTTCTGCTTTCCACAATTCACTTTACAAAGACAATCTAACTATATCTTAACACGCTACAACATTGATGACACATCGCTTACATCAAGATGACATTCAGTAAGGACATAGACATCAAGTTTACAAGATGGCGACAAGGTCACAATGGCGACAACTTCACAATGTCGACAAGGTCAAAACGGTGACAAGTTCCACAATCACAAATGTTTTACACGTTTACAAGATCAAACAATATGTATGTACTCTACGTTCACATTTAGTCTCCATGTTTAAACAATGTAATAATATATATCAAAATGAGCCTTCACAATCACAATTAAATGTACTCTAAAGTTGAACAAAAATTTCTAAGTTCACAAATCTAGGTTTTAAATGTTAATGACTTAAACCACGTTCATTCTAAAGCCGGACGAATGCCACCACGTCCACACATGTCAGGGTCTTAAACCTGGCTCATTAACCTAACACATGTGAGACAGTACAAATACAACGTGATTTGACTTGAGACTCAACGACACGAAGTTTCGATGGATTTATTTACAGATCACGATCTAGAGATGATCATCACAATACATATGTTATCACAATACACTTACAGGCAACCCACAGCTTACAATCAGTCTCACAAGATGTACAATCACTCGACTTTCGGGCCACAGAACTACACAAGCCTTTCTCCCATCATACGTCCAGTCGAGTCCGCGTCCCAGAGCTGTCTGGCTATTTCTCGCCACGCGCCTGTCCACCTGAAGTGGCTTCACGAGGCCTGCGTGCGTCCTGATTTGTCCTTGCCTGACCGCTGGCTGTCTTGTCAGCCGGCAACCTCGCAGGCAGGTAACTAATACTCGCCTGGCGGGCGTAACGATGTTACGGCATCCCCGCTAGGAACTATTCGCCTGGCGGGCGTAACGATGTCCCTGCACCTCTGCTGGCAATACATTAGACTCTGACACTATGCAAGATCAAGTGTTTAATGTGGAATAACAGACAAATCATCATTATCTGGAGACAATGGTGCTACAGGGAGTGACCAGACGATTTGACATACACTCAGTACTCAGGGGAAAGGCCAACAGAGACGTAATAAGACAACAGTTAGTACCATTAGTACTGGGACTCTTCTCTGGCTGTTGAAGATGGAGACGGAGTGAGTATGGGATGTCCCGAGTGTTGCGATGTCTGTTCTTGACACAACTCAACTCAGCTCAATTCAACCTATTGTGTAGAAAGTCCTCTGCAGAGCATGTCTCTCTTTTCAACCCGCCAGAAAGATCCTAGATCCTTCTCCAGCTCCAATGCCTCAAGTATTTCCATGCTCAGGCTGTGGTTAATACCCCGTGTCTATTGTCGTTTTGGTCGACCCCCACATCTTCGCCTTAGAACACTTGACCTATTCATTTTATATCCAACCCACCGCAACGTTTCAGATGGCTATTGTGTTTCTGTTTCCCAGACAAGACGATGTTTATGTTTCCTAGACAAGACGATGTTTATGTTTCCCAGACAAGACGATGTTTATGTTTCCCAGACAAGACGATGTTTATGTTTCCCAGACAAGACGATGTTTATGTTTCCCAGACAAGACGATGTTTATGTTTCCCAGACAAGACGATGTTTATGTTTCCCAGACAAGACGATGTTTATGTTTCCCAGACAAGACGATGTTTATGTTTCCCAGACAAGACGATGTTTATGTTTCCCAGACAAGACGATGTTTATGTTTCCCAGACAAGACGATGTTTCTGTTTCCCAGACAAGACGATGTTTATGTTTCCCAGACAAGACGATGTTTATGTTTCCCAGACAAGACGATGCTTATGTTTCCCAGACAAGACGATGTTTATGTTTCCCAGACAAGACGATGTTTATGTTTCCCAGACAAGACGATGTTTATGTTTCCCAGACAAGACGATGTTTATGTTTCCCAGACAAGACGATGTTTATGTTTCCCAGACAAGACGATGTTTATGTTTCCCAGACAAGACGATGTTATGTTTCCCAGACAAGACGATGCTTATGTTTCCCAGACAAGACGATGTTTATGTTTCCCAGACAAGACGATGTTTATGTTTCTCAGACAAGACGATGTTTATGTTTCCCAGACAAGACGATGTTTATGTTTCCCAGACAAGACGATGTTTATGTTTCCCAGACAAGACGATGTTTATGTTTCCCAGACAAGACGATGTTTATGTTTCCCAGACAAGACGATGTTTATGTTTCCCAGACAAGACGATGTTTATGTTTCCCAGACAAGACGATGTTTATGTTTCCCAGACAAGACGATGTTTATGTTTCCCAGACAAGACGATGTTTATGTTTCCCAGACAAGACGATGTTTATGTTTCCCAGACAAGACGATGTTTATGTTTCCCAGACAAGACGATGTTTCTGTTTCCCAGACAAGACGATGTTTCTGTTTCCCAGACAAGACGATGTTTATGTTTCCCAGACAAGACGATGTTTATGAGCCAGTGTTCTTCCACGTTTAGTCCTTGTTGTATGTCGGTAGGTGTCTTGTTCTTTATCCACGGCATTCCGGGAGTTTGTCTGTAACAGCTGGGAAAAAAATCTTCCGGGAGTTTGTCTATAACAGCTGGAAGACACCTTCCGGGAGTTTGTCTGTAACAGCTGGAAAAAAAATCTTCCGGGAGTTTGTCTGTAACAGCTGGAAGACACCTTCCAGGAGTTTGTCTGTAACAGCTGGAAGACACCTTCCGGGAGTTTGTCTGTAACGGCTGGAAAACACATTCCAATATGTTCTAAATCAATAAAAGTGTATTTTTTGTTTTGTTTGTTTCGTGTCCTTTATTTAAATCTAACATTTACATATTGCATGTTCTTTGCAGGATGTGGCGATCAACCTCAGGTTGTCTTCCTAGTCAATTGTACGTTCAGTAGTTTGCCATTGCTTTCCGGACGAGAAGTCAACGTAATATAATTTAATGCCGGTGTAAGGGTTGAACCGCCTGTCTCGCCACCAACGCACCAGACGGTGAGGAGCGAGAGCTTTTATTCTTTTGACGATTTTGACGGCTACTAAAAGTGTACACATCAAATCTAACCTATCATGGATCCACGGACGATGCGACAGGGATAGAAAGAACAAAACAAAACACACACACAGAAAAGGCGTTTTCTATAGTGTATCCGACTAACAAAACATGATGTCTCAAACACACCGAGGCTTTAACAATTAAGAGATTCCAACCAGTTTTGTGCAGACAGAAAGATCGAGGTACCCATTTGTTTGGGAGTATATTTAAATCGTTGTGTTTTGGTTGTCTGTTGAGACTTGCAACACAGCGTGTTTTACCTTGGTAGAAAATGGCTGGCCGAGTGGATAGAATGCTGGGTTCTTTTTCGGAAGACCCGGCTTCAAATCCTAAGTAAGTATAGAATTTCTTTTTCTATCGGAGGCAAAAAGAAAACTCTAACCTGCACATTTCGCGGCGACTGCACTTTCCAGGGGGCCTTAACTCCTCAGGCTCAAGACCCCGCTGCCCTACACCACAAGATACTATAAGCAGTAGACGACAGACAGCAGTAGATGTGATTTGGGACATCCACATATGAATTAACAGCCGCTGTACCCTAGTGGTTATATACTTCCCCGCTACCCCTGTACCCTAGTGGTTATATACTTCCCCGCTACCCCTGTACCCTAGTGGTTATATACTTCCCCGCTACCCCTGTACCCTAGTGGTTATATACTTCCCCGCTACCCCTGTACCGTAGTGGTTATATACTTCCCCGCTACCCCTGTACCCTAGTGGTTATATACTTCCCCGCTACCCCTGTACCCTAGTGGTTATATACTTCCCCGCTACCCCTGTACCCTAGTGGTTATATACTTCCCCGCTACCCCTGTACCGTAGTGGTTATATACTTCCCCTGTACCCTAGTGGCTATATACTTCCCCGCTACCCCTGTACCCTAGTGGTTATATACTTCCCCGCTACCCCTGTACCCTAGTGGTTATATACTTCCCCGCTACCCCTGTACCCTAGTGGTTATATACTTCCCCGCTACCCCTGTACCGTAGTGGTTATATACTTCCCCGCTACCCCTGTACCCTAGTGGTTATATACTTCCCCGCTACCCCTGTACCCTAGTGGTTATATACTTCCCCTGTACCGTAGTGGCTATATACTTCCCCGCTACCCCTGTACCCTAGTGGTTATATACTTCCCGCTACCCCTGTACCCTAGTGGTTATATACTTCCCCGCTACCCCTGTACCCTAGTGGTTATATACTTCCCCGCTACCCCTGTACCCTAGTGGTTATATACTTCCCCGCTACCCCTGTACCCTAGTGGTTATATACTTCCCCGCTACCCCTGTACCCTAGTGGTTATATACTTCCCCGCTACCCCTGTACCCTAGTGGTTATATACTTCCCCGCTACCCCTGTACCCTAGTGGTTATATACTTCCCCGCTACCCCTGTACCCTAGTGGTTATATACTTCCCCGCTACCCCTGTACCCTAGTGGTTATATACTTCCCCGCTACCCCTGTACCGTAGTGGTTATATACTTCCCCGCTACCCCTGTACCGTAGTGGTTATATACTTCCCCGCTACCCCTGTACCCTAGTGGTTATATACTTCCCCGCTACCCCTGTACCCTAGTGGTTATATACTTCCCCGCTACCCCTGTACCGTAGTGGTTATATACTTCCCCTGTACCCTAGTGGCTATATACTTCCCCGCTACCCCTGTACCCTAGTGGTTATATACTTCCCCGCTACCCCTGTACCCTAGTGGTTATATACTTCCCCGCTACCCCTGTACCCTAGTGGTTATATACTTCCCCGCTACCCCTGTACCGTAGTGGTTATATACTTCCCCGCTACCCCTGTACCCTAGTGGTTATATACTTCCCCGCTACCCCTGTACCGTAGTGGCTATATACTTCCCCGCTACCCCTGTACCCTAGTGGTTATATACTTCCCCTGTACCGTAGTGGCTATATACTTCCCCGCTACCCCTGTACCCTAGTGGTTATATACTTCCCCGCTACCCCTGTACCCTAGTGGTTATATACTTCCCCGCTACCCCTGTACCCTAGTGGTTATATACTTCCCCTGTACCCTAGTGGCTATATACTTCCCCGCTACCCCTGTACCCTAGTGGTTATATACTTCCCCGCTACCCCTGTACCCTAGTGGTTATATACTTCCCCGCTACCCCTGTACCCTAGTGGTTATATACTTCCCCGCTACCCCTGTACCGTAGTGGCTATATACTTCCCCGCTACCCCTGTACCCTAGTGGTTATATACTTCCCCGCTACCCCTGTACCCTAGTGGTTATATACTTCCCCGCTACCCCTGTACCCTAGTGGTTATATACTTCCCCGCTACCCCTGTACCCTAGTGGTTATATACTTCCCCGCTACCCCTGTACCGTAGTGGCTATATACTTCCCCGCTACCCCTGTACCCTAGTGGTCATATACTTCCCCGCTACCCCTGTACAGTAGTGGCTAGATACTTCCCCGCTATCCCTGTACCGTAGTGGTCAGATACTTGCTCGCTACCCCTGTACCTAGTGGCTAAATACCTGCCCGCTACCCCTGTACCTAGTGGCTAAATACCTGCCCGCTACCCCTGTACCTAGTGGCTAAATATCT
Source organism: Cepaea nemoralis (assembly GCA_014155875.1). Taxonomy (NCBI): domain Eukaryota; kingdom Metazoa; phylum Mollusca; class Gastropoda; order Stylommatophora; family Helicidae; genus Cepaea; species Cepaea nemoralis. The sequence goes on along the minus strand of JACEFZ010007617.1, from coordinate 484,899 downwards.
GCTCGCTACCCCTGTGGACATGGATGTGAATCTACAAGGAGAAGGATGTGTAAACATAACCTGGGTTCCAGGTTGACTCATACTAAAATGGTCACCAGGAAATATCACGGGAAGTAAAGATGGCCCCACGTGATATTGACCACATCATATAAAGATTGCTAAGATGTATAGTAAAATATGGGTTTAGAACCATACGCCCGATTCACAGCTGGGCGTGTAAAGTGATTATTTACTTGTCTTTACTGTGTGTCTGGGCGACATCTGTGGCTTAAGGGGTTAATGAACGCAATTCCATAGCTCCCCGACATACTGGGTCCAGGGTTCGAAACCAGCTGCGGGCCATTTGGAAACATACCCTTTTGCGTTGTTTTCGATGATATGAGCGTCAGTGGTTCCACACAAAAAAAATTAAAAAAAATGGCAAACCACTGAAAGAAAAAATTGCCAAAATATGCTGGGATGGATTGCGATGTCTTGTAAAGGACATACATATGGTAGGCAATGAGTTGCGGACATCCAGGCAGAACATATAAACACAAGTATGTTTTATTGTATCCTAGTTATTTGCATGTTCTTTACAGGACACTGTCGTCAATCCTAGCATTAATTAACTTTGCTGATTGATTAAATTGTGAAGTATCGATTCACTAATCCCTAAGCCACATTGTCGGTTTTATTTACATCATCATCATCATGTGCCAGGCCGATAAGTGTGGGTGGTCGTGTTTCGCCATCTCACACGATCACCAGAGTCGTGGATCAACTCTGTGTTCTTGTTTCGACCACGCGACGTGGTCAAGCCAACCAGATATTTACTTCTCTACCTTCGCCTTGTTCTTTTCCCCTCGATGTTGCCAGTTGTCACCAAGCTTTTTTTGTTTATTTCTTCTCATAATGTGTCCCAACAATTATGGCTGTCTGCGTTTAATTTCTCTAATCAATTTACGGTTTTCATGTGCTTCTTGCAGGGCATGCTCATTAATTTTCTTTCTGACGAAGGTATTCTTTGCATTTTCTCCACAAACCAGATTTCCACTGCCGTTTGGTGTTTTTTTTTTCCCCCAGCTTGTCTGCTCATTGCCCACATCTCGCATCTATACAAAAGTACAGGTTTACGTAGCACTTCAACACTTTGTTCTCGTATTTTTACTGGTCAGTATGTTTTTCATCTTCCAAAAGGCTACATCCGTTTCTAGTCACTTCAAGACCCCCCCCCCTTTTTTTTAATTTTACGCCACCCCCTTTCCTCCCCCATCACATGTTATGACTGTTCCGAGATAGTTGTACCGATTCACTTAAGGATATTCCCATTTACGCGTATATGATTTTGTGGCATTTTTTCCTTCCTAGTGACGACCATAATCTGTCTTCTTACAATTTAATTCTAACCCTAGTTGTTCATTGTGAGCAACAACTGCATCTACTACATATTACAGATACTGTTCATTGTCTGCAATCAATGCTGTATCATCACCCGCATACCTAATGTTATTGATGTTATATCCCCCAATGGTGATTCCTATATCTTCTAAATTTATGAAAACTACTTTCGCTATATATGGAAGAAAGATCTGGAAACATTGCACATCCCTATCGCACACCTCTTTTAATAGGCTGAAATTGACATACTCCATTAACAATCGTTATGGTAGCTTGTAGTTTCCAATACGCCTTTTTTTTAAAAACAAGTCTAAGCTCTTTCCCATCAATTCGTTGATCTGTAAGCATCTTCATCATGTCAACATGTCTTACTTTATCGAAAACCTTTGTGTAGTCAATGAAGCAAATATGTAGGTTTATTGTATGTAGGTTTTGTGAATGGAATAATCAAGATAACGACAGGAAAACACTCAAACACATAAACTGTCAGTTCAAGATATTTATTAATAAAAGCTGGCCGGGTTCAAATCTCCAAAAGGACAATGAAAACGCTAGCAATCTGCCATTTAAAAATAACATAAAAAGCGCAAATTTGGACTTGCATCGAACAAAATAAGGAAGGCACTTAGCCTTGGACAGTCTCAAAGTTATATCTTCTCCTTCTGGCCTTCATCCCCAACTGTAACATGTGAGTTAGTGGCATGTCCTTTACAGGACGACGCAATCAACACCAGCATTGTTTGCTGCTTGTGATTTATTAGACAAGTTTACGTTCAGAAATTTGCCATTGCCGTGTGAAGATCGACGCTCACACTATTTTTACAAATCAACGCAAGGCGGTCTGCTTCCAAATCGCGTTCGTTACCCATTTGCCACAGACGCCAGCCGTTGGAGCATAAGTTCTTAAAACAATACAATCTTATATATATATATATATATATATATGTCTGTGTGTGTGGGTGTGTGCGTGCGTGCGTGTTTGTGTCTATCGACACTCCGTCGATGTGGTGATTGTTTTAAAATTGAATTTGGCTCGTAAGTGAACTCAGTTTAAAATGTGTACCAGGACATTTTAAGGCGAAATAAAGGCGACCCACGTGATATTAATCACATCACCGATCAAGCCCCAATCATTGGCTATAGTAATCACATATAATGGAATAATTCATCAAGAATGTGGGGCACAGAGGTGGTTCCAAGGCACCAGGGCCAGGTTTTATACTGGCCAAGACCTACTAACACGTCCTAGTCGTGCGTCCTGGGCAACAGGTCCCTTCGGGGTCCTGGCTAACGTAGTAGGATCGCTGATTCCTCCGAAGTCGGAGAGTATCTGCCTGCACGGCGAGGGACCACCAGTCTGCATACCAATACGCCAGACATGGGACAACGGATACTCACGCAAACCTCAGGTCCTGTATGACATCACACTGATGTTGGACAACAGGATGTCTTCATCCGACATACAGGACTTCACGGTGGAGTTCACAGCCAGCGAACTCAAGCAAGCAAGTAAGCATCAAGAATGTCGCATATCACAATGTTGTACTCATTTGGGTGTTATTTTCCTCTGATAGCTCGCATACGGTAGTTCCCTTATGATAGTTTTCCCATGATAACTCACCTAAGATAATTCCCCTTTGATTACTTCTCACTGATAGCTTCCCTTCGATAGCTCACCTGCAATAATTCCTATTTGAGAGCTTCCTTGATTGCTCCACTACGATAGTTCACCTTTGAGAATTCACACTTGATTACTCCGCTCTGATAGCTTCTCTACGATGACTCACCTACGATAATTCCCATTTGAGAGCTTCCTTGATAGCTTCCATAAAATTTGGTGGAACTGCGGTAAAGCTGTGAAAGTTTAAACAATATAAAATGGCACAAAGTAGTGCAGCTTTACATATCCCAACGATAGCTCACCTATGATTCTTCCCATTTTATTGCTTCACTCTGATTGTTTCCCTATGATAGCTCACCTACAATAATTCCCATTTGATTCCTTCTCTCTGATAGCTTCCCTACGATAGCTTTCCCATGATAACTCATCATCATCCAGTGCCTTGTCGGCTGGCGTTGGCGATCATGCCTCTCCACAAATTGCAATCTCCGACGGCATGGATCAATTTGTCTGCTGACTCTCTTCCGTGCCATGTTACAAGATTGTCAATAATCTTCTCCGTCTGTCTTCCTGTATCTCTCTTTCCGCAAATCTTTCCGGTTGCCACAGTATGTTTCAGTTTTTGTCTTCTCATGATAGCTCACCTACGATAATTTCCCTCTCATTGCTCCCCTACGATAGCTCACCTACACCCTTTGATTGCTTCCCTCTGAGAGTTTCCCTTCGATAGCTCATCCACGACAGTTCCCCTTTGGTTTCTTCACTCTCATAGCTTCCCTAAAATAGCTCACCCACGACAGTTCCCCTTTGATTTCTTCCCTACGATGGCTCACCTACGATAATTCCCATTTGCTTGTTTCCTTCTTATAACTTCCTTACGATAATTCCCTTTGATCGCATCCCTCTGATTGCTTCCCTACGATAGCCCACTTACGATAATTCATATTTGATTGCTTCCCACTGAAAGTTTCCCCACGATAGCTCACCTGTGATAATTCCCCTTTGATTACTTCCCTCTGATAGCTTTCCCATGATAGCTTATCATCATCTAGTGCCTTGCCGGCTGGCGTTGGCAATCATGCCTCTCCACATCTTGCAGTCTTCGACAGCATGGGACTCCTTCCGTGCTATGACACAAGTCTGTCAAGAATCGTCTCCCGCTGTCTTCCTATATCTCTCTTTCCGCAATTCTTTCCGGTTGTCACAACATGTTCCAGATTGTGTCTCCTCATGATAGCTCACCGACAATAATTCCTCTTTGATTTCTTCCCTCTGATAGCTCACCTACAATAGTTCTGCATCGATTGCTTCCCTCTAAGAGCTTCCCTCTCATTCTCACCTACGATAGCTTCCCTCTGATAGCTTACCTAGGATAACTTCCATGAAAGCTCACTGCTCAGGCGAGCCTATAACTGAAGCTATACACTCCACCACCAGTCAGAGGCGGCCACCGGTAGTGGGGACAGAACACAAAATACGACTTGTAACCTCCAAGAGATGAGAAAACATCACACAAAACAGGCAATCGTTTGGACAGAAGATTTTATCACCGAACAACAGGATTCCAAAACAATAGGTGTCGATTTGATTACTTCTCAGACCCCGCGGTGAATATTCTAGTATTTTATCCGCATATTTGTTTTGTTTCTATTTTCTTGTGTGTGTGTGTGTGTGTGTGTGATTGTGTGTGTGTGTGTGTTGTGTGTGTGTGTTGTGTGTGTGTATTGTATGTGTGGTGTGTATGTGTATGTGTGTGTGTGTGTATTGTATGTGTGGTGTGTATGTGTGTGTGGTGTGTGTGTGGTGTGTGGTGTGTGTGGTGTGTGTGTGTGTGTGTGTGTGTGTGTGTTTTCCCTGTCATCGAGTTTCCCAGCCTTATTTTGTGTTCTGACCCGACTACTCAACAACAGCCAACTCCCTTTTCTCGAGTCTACCGGAAGTGACTTGTTAAAATACTGGACTGGGATACTAGCCATATTTTACCTAACTGATTCAATGCCAAAAGATAATATACCGCCAAAAGTGACTCCTTATTTGACAGAAGGACGATATATCGCCAAACTATCATGTTATTTGTTTTGTGTCCTGTATCTTCATAACCGTCAGTGCTCAGTGAATGGACATGTACATTATAATACTTATTTATTTGATTGTGTCCCATATTTATTTGATTGTGTCCCATGTTTGGCCTAAACCAACATTTCGTTTGGCACTGAATCAGTGAACGTCTGCTTGCGGCTGTAGGCACTCTATGTGAAGTTTGATAAATGTGGAGAGATATTTAGCCAATTAAAACAGCTCGGCGTATACTAAGAGTTAGTTAAGGAACATTGCACACTGGTGACGACTGGTTATTTTGTCTTCTTCGTCGTGGCCTCGTCCTGCAGGCGGTGCTTCTCTTGCATCATCCCCCGACGTAGGTTGTAGTTGATGGTGCGGAACAGGCTTCCCCACGCCTTGCCCACCTCGTCCGACCATCTGTCCGCCATCTTGGGCTCGATGGCGGCGATGAACTGTATGCCGATCATCTGTGGGGGAGATTTGATGTAGCAGATGAGTGACTTTTGTATGGAAGTTGTACAGAGGAAGCCAGGAGACAGTTGTATGACTGTTGTATGGGAGTTGTACAGAGGAAGCCAGGAGACAGTTGTATGACTGTTGTATGGGAGTTGTACAGAGGAAGCCAGTAGATAGATGTGTAGCTGTTGTATGGGAGTTGATCATTGGAAGCCAGGAGACAGATGTGTGACTGTTATATAGGAGTTGATTAGTGGAAGCCAGGAGACAGTTGTGTGACTGTTGTATGGGAGTTGATCATTGGAAGCCAGGAGACAGATGTGTGGCTGTTGTATGGGAGTTGATCATTGGAAGCCAGGAGACAGATGTGTGACTGTTGTATGGGAGTTGTACAGAGGAAGCCAGGAGACGGATGTGTGACTGTTGTATGAGAGTTGTACAATGGAAGTCAGGAGACAGATGTGTGACTGTTGTATGGGAGTTGAGCGGTGGAAGCCAGGAGATAGATGTGTGACTGTTGTATGGGAGTTGTACAATGGAAGCCAGGAGACAGATGTGCGACTGTTGTGTGGGAGTTGTACAGAGGAAGCCAGGAGACGGATGTTTGACTGTTGTATGGGAGTTGTACAGTGGAAGCCAGGAGACAGGACCGCAATTGGTAGATGACAAATGATAGTAAAGCAGCACAGAAAGAAACACACAAGACAGACAGACAGGCAGACAGACAGACAGACAGACAGACAGACAGACAGGCAGGCAGACAGACAGAGAGACAGACAGAGAGACAGACAGACAGACAGACAGACAGACAGACAGACAGACAGACAGACAGACAGACAGACAGACAGGCAGGCAGACAGAAAGGAAGAAAGGAGAGATAGAGAAGGAAGTGATCTTCGACCTCTACCTCCCCTCCCCCACCCTGCACTTCTACTACCTTCAGCACTACTACCGCTGCTTCTCTTCTCTAGCCTCCTCCTCCTCGCACTACTCTACTACTGCTACCGTTGTTACTACTGCTTCTGATATTACAACACTAAATATACAACACTAAATACTACTACTACTAGTACTGCTTTTGCTACTGCTACTGCTACTGCTGCTACTACTACCACTACTACTACTACTACTACTACTACTACTGCTGCTGCTGCTGCTGCTGCTGCTGCTACTACTACTACTACTACTACTACTACTACTACTACTACTACTACTACTACTACTACTACTACTACTACTACTACTACTACTACTACTACTACTACTACTGCTGTTGCTGCTGTTACTGCTGCCGCCGCCACCACCACCACCACCACCACTACACAACTACTATGACCAGTATACTTATCTTCTCTTGCCCTGCTGTCTGTTACTCTTTTTAATGCTGTTTTATGGCTGGTAGATTATTTATGTTTCATGTTCTTTATATATTGTGATTTCTTTGTTTGCTGTGCGTTCTTTGTCTATCATGTTTGTTTGTTTGTTTGTTTGTTTATTGTCTGTTGATTTCCTTTGTCTTTATATATGTGTGACCTTCACCCCTTTTTGGTCCGAGGGTTGGGGGGGGGGGGGGGGGGGGGGGGGGGGAGCTGAAATCACAGGAAATATTTTACAATATATGTATAATGTAATTCCCATCCATCCATCCATCCAACATGTGCCATGCCGGTAAGCGTGGGCGGTCATGTTTTGCCATCTCACTCGATCACCAGAGTCGTGGATCAGCTCCATGTTTCTGTCTCGACCATGCCACGAGGCCAAGCCATCCAGGTATTTGCTTCTAGGTCTTCCCCTTGGTCTGTTCCCCATAAACCAAATAATATATGTTTAAAAAAAAAATAAATAAATGCAACAACCAAAATAATTTACATGTAAATAAAAGTCATTTGTCAAATACAACACTGAAGCATTCTAACCGGAACGAGGCTGGCATTTGCTTTGTATCCAATATGGCGCCTTCCTAGTTGACACAAGATAGCGGCCATCTTGTCCACGTCATCAAGTCTTGTGATGCATTTGTCAACTGTCTGCATAACTCGCAGGGCGTGGGCCTGTGTTCAGAAATACATCAAAATGTAAATGTAATTAATTATATGCCTGGAGGTCAGTATAGTGGAATAGATAAGAGCGTTTGTTCTTAAACATCCGGTGTGCTGATGCCGAGGTAGCGGGTTCAAACTCTGCACCGGTCAGGTGGACTAAAATTTGGACTTCTGGTCCTTGACATGGATTGCAAGGACCTCTGAAGTCGGAGTGGGTTTGGTACCGAGGGACATTGGTAATTGGGAAAGCCACATGCACAAGTCAGTAGAGGAACTAGACGTACGTGGGGGAGTCAATAAGTAAGTCACACAGTTCTGTGGGATGGCAGGTAAATGCAGTTGGTATTTTGTACAGGTGTCATTAGGTGACAGCAAAACTGAACTTTATATTCCCGTTCGTCAGATGGCGCTAGGTGTCTCATTGCGCATGCATAGCGCATAAAGAAAATGGCGACTGTACTTACGGAGTGTACAACCAAAGAGCAACGTGCTGCTGTACACATTTTTGTGTGGCCAAAAGGACTGCCTGTAAAGGACATTCATAAGGAAATGCTTCCTGTTTATGCTGACAAATGTTTGTCCCGTAAAGCGGTGCATAGCTGGGTAGAAACTTTTTTCTCAAGGACGCTCTAAAATTGTTGATGAAATCCGATCTGGTCGTCCTGTTGAGATTGCAACAGAAGCATCCGTGCAGCGGGTGGAGGAGATGATTAGAGGTGACAGGCGAGTAACGATAGACTCTGTAGCATTTACAATAGGGTGCTCACGTGGTTCAGCATACAGCATAGTGCACTATCAATTGAAATTTAAGAAAGTGTGCTCAAAGTGGGTACCCAGATAATTGAAGGAGGAACACAAATTGAACCGATTTGGCCTGTCCTTGCATCATCTCTGTCGATACGAAGATGAAGGAGAAGACATGCTGAACAGGATAGTTACAGGGGACGAATCATTTGTGCATCACTACCAGCCCGAACCAAAGCGTGCTTCAATGCGATGGAAACATCCTTCTTCGTCTTATGTTAGTCAGTTAGTCGACAGATCATCCTCATTGCACATCGAACCATTCAGTCCATAAGTGCTCGGATCCCCTCCTCAGCAAATCCCGCAGCGTGTAGCGGCTAACGACACCAGTTCTGTGTTGGTTTATCAGTCTTCTTTGGCTTTCTGCGTAGTGTTCTTGTTTGGCTACCCCTCTTTTAATTTGCTGTTCTCGCAGTCTGGCCATGGTTGTAGATTCACAGTCATCATTTGGTTCTCGCAAAAGTCTTACTTCTCGTAGAGCATTCAGAATGTCAGCCTGGTCCATGGCGCGTCCGCCCTCCACAATAGTGTTACCTACGAGCTTGTCACCCCGCTCATTCCCTTGTACTCCCGCATGCCCTGGCACGAAGATGAAACTAATCTTTGCCAGTCGAGACCGCTCCAGAGACAGCAACCATTCTCTTCGGATCCCCCCCCCCCCCCCCCCCCCCAGCCATCTCTATCCTCTGGAGCATGTTCATTGAGTCGCTAAGGAAACATGCCCTAGTGAATGTCTGTGTCTCAAGCCTTGTTATTGCTTTACTTACTACTGCCATGACTTCCATGGTCAGGCTACTTTTGGTCTCAGCAAAAGCACCAGAGTCCTCCTTCACAATTCTCCCCCCGGCCTGAGCCGTAAAGGCATACAAAAGGCGTAAAAGACATACAATGTATGTATAAAAATAAACTGGTTTCGCCTTGTATACAAAAATTCATGGTTACGCCATCACCAGAGAAGGTTATGCTGACAGTGTTCTGGGAATGTCAAGGAGTGCTTTTAACCAATTTCAAGAAGAAAGGCGACAATGTGAATTCGGAATCGTACTGTGAAGTTCTATCGATGCTTCATGATGCAATTCGAAGAAAATGTCTAGGACTGCAGACTAGAGGAGTGTTGCTTCTTCAAGACAATGCCAGACCACATATGGCTCGATTAACTCAGGAGAAAATTAACCAACTAAGGTGGGAAGTTCTGGAACATCCACCTTAGAGCCCCGACTTAGTCCCTAGCGATTTCCACCGTTTTGATCCACTGAAAACCCACCTTGGCGGGAGACATTTCGCGAATGACGCCGAAGTTGAATGTAAAGTGAAAACGTGGTTTAGAAAACAAAGCACGCAGGTCTATACATATGGTTTGGGAGGACTGATAAAACGATGGGATAAGTGCACCATTGTTGGTGGAAATTATGTTGAGAAATAAAGGGACAATGTGTGTATAAAAAATAAACTGGTTTCAAGTTGTTATCATATTTAGTTATTTTTCTACAGCCATTTGTGACTTACTTATTGACTTCTCCTCGTAGTAGCATGTGTATGGACTACATTTGAGTTCAAAGCGAGAGGATCATATATATAAAGTATGTGTGTGTGGTGTGTGTGTGTGCGTGTGTGTACGTGTGTGTGTGGTGTGTGTGTGCGTGTGTGTGTGTGTGTGCACGTGTGCGTGCTATCCTAAACAATGTTTTTCCGTAGTGAATTTGAATAACGAAGACACAAAGAATAGATTGCACGATGTATTGCCTGGCATGCTGCATATCGCCAGGTAAATACTGCAGAAATCACACAAAACAAACTAAAGTTATTAGAAAAATCCTTCAAGCTGAAATGTACAGCATACATATACTTACGGTAATTTCAATTGTCTACCACGATAATTTTAAACAGACTATCATGTCTTTCTGTTTGCACAAAATTGGCTTCTGTAAATTTAAAGGCGATTGCTTCTGCGAGCTTTAACATGCGACCATTTCGTGTGTTAAACAACACGCCAAATGTATTGTACCTATCAATCACGTGACCGATTTCCAAAATGTGCCGTCCAATCGACGATTGACCCTGGTTAGTCCGCCACTGCCTCCACGCTACCACCACCGCTACCATAACAGCTACCAACGCATCTACCACCACCGCTACCACCGCCGCTACCACCATCATCACGCTGGAATATCAGTTTAAAGAGGTTTAAAGGCTAGTGTGTCGACTTCATTGCACCGGGTTTTATCCCATATGGCAGGAGGAGTCACACAAAGCACGAACTCCGAAGCTCGAGCATAAACAATAATAAACACAATAAACAACTTCAAAACAATGTTTTCCCGTAGTGAATTTGAATAACAAAGACACAAACAATAGATTGCACGATTTATTGCCTGGCATATTTCGCTGCATCTCGTCATGTACATACTGCAGAAATCACACAACTTACGTGAAATTAACTAGATAAATCCTTCAAGTTGAAATATACACAATTTCGCACAGTAATGTCGACCAATTCACATGTAGATGCCAGGCCGTTTACATTGGTCGAACGGAGAGACAGCTTAACAAACGGGTGTCAGAACACATACCTCAATGGGTCAACAAGATACAACACACAGGAGATGCTAGCCACGAGGAGCCGACACACCGGAAGCTCCCGGCGTCTTCAATCGGCAGGCACATTGTCGCTAGTCGCCATGTTGTGTCCAGAGACACTGCATTTCGCGTGTTGTTTAGAACACAAAATACTCGCTTGTTAAAATTTGCAGAAGCAATTATGATCAATCAACGCAAGCCAGAATTGTGTAAACAGAAAGACATGTTAGTCAGCTTAAAATTACCGTGGTAGACAATCGACATTACTGTGCGAAATTGTGTATATTTCAACTTGAAGGATTTATCTAGTTAATTTCACGTAAGTTGTGTGATTTCTGCAGTATGTACCTGACGAGATGCAGCGAAATATGCCAGGCAATAAATCGTACAATAAACAACAACATAAACAACACAAACAACATACATAACAATAAATAACAATAAAAAACATAAACAACATAAACAACAACAAAAAACATAAACAACAATAAACAACAAAAATAACAATAAATAACTTAAACAAAAATAAACAATATAAATTACAATAAACAATATAAACAAACAAACAAACAAACAAACATAACAATACACTCACTTTCAGAACTGCACTCTGCTCGATGTCCTCCACAGCTTTGTCCTTGAACGCCAGAAATGAGTCGATGGAGTCCGGGTGAGTGTGGAATAAACTGCGACAACATTCACAAGAACATATCAGCGAGTTGTCACACATCCCATACATACAAGAACACATCAGCGAGTTGTCACACATCCCATACATACAAGAACACATCAGCGAGTTGTCACACATCCCACACATACAAGAATGCATCAGCGAGTTGTCACACATCCCACACATAGAAGAACACATCAGCGAATTGTCACACATCCCATACATACAAGAACACATCAGCGAGTTGTCACACATCCCACACATACAAGAACACATCAGCTAGTTGTCATACATCCCACACATACAAGAATGCACCAGCAAATTTTCACAACTCCCACACATACAAGAATGCATTAGCGATTTGTCACACATTCCACATATACAAGAAGACATCGGCGACGAGTTGTCACACATCTCACAGATGTTGACATTAGATAGATATTTAATTTTTATTGGCAAATCAGGGTACCGTATTTTGTCAATAGATATTCCTGTCCTTTGTGATTGTAATCATCATACACACGGCATACACCCACACACGCACCAACTTTAAATGTTAGATAACTCTAGTGGACAGAACAAATATATGATTTCTGAATTGTTTCCCTTAAAATATTGACATAATTGTCAGTGAAATAAATTGATGTTTACCAAATCTGATGTTTACCAAATCTGATGCATCAAGATGTGTTGATTGCTCTTTGCACGACGTTGCGATCAACCTCAACACCAGGTTGTTTTACTAGGTCATTATACGTTCAGTAGTTTGCCATTGCTTTCTAGAGGTCTGTTAAAGATGAGGACTGAGCACGTTTGGGAATGTCCCGAGTGGTGTAATGTCGGCTCTTGACTCAACTCTGCTGCTTTCTGAGCGGGAAGTCAACGCCGCAGTCACACTGACCAGTATAGGGAGTGAACCCCCCACCGCGCTGTCAGTACACCGGAAGTTTAACGCAAGCACGTTAAACCACTCGGCCACGGTGACTTCTTTCGGTATTTGAGTTAAACCATATTTTGACAGTCTTTTAAATTTAGTTTACGATTAAAGTTACTTTATTATATTTTTATTAAATTTACCTTACTATTTTATTATCTATTTCTAGTCGCAATTGGGTCTCTCTATTCCACACTATTCGATACACTTGAGGTCACGAGCGTGAGCTATAGTCCCAAGGCCAGATGTATCGCTTTACTGAGTGGAGTACGTAAAGGTTAAATGGACGGCTCCATCGCACTGGGATTTCCCCATAGGGTTCGGTCTCTTTCGGCATCGCGGCCTGCAGAAACAGTGGCACGGACTCTGTAGCTCAGGCGACGATTCCAGGTGTCTGAGAGAAAACTTCACTCGTGAATCCAATGATGGAGTCCGAGAGAAATTATGTTGGATGGATATAGACTTTCTCGGGCATTTAATATGTTCAGTCTGGTAGAAAGTTATTGGAGTCCGAATTTCACATTTGTATTAATATAATAGTTAATAAAATATCACTGACACCTGGCCGTCTTGACAGATGATAGTTTGTTACACTGTGCTTAAAAAAGGCATGCTAAATACAAAGCAATGTCTGGGGCAGGCATGGCGTTATACGACGGGGATTCACATAAAAACATTAAAAGTGTGGCATAAATTACAGTATCTATGCCATTGTCTTGTAACCTGTCAACATTGTTGCTAAGGACGTCAATAGTGTTAGGTGCGTGACATCACGGTGCAGACGAACACGGTGGCGTCATAATGACAGTTTAAAGATGGCGGCCCCACTTTTGACATCAAAACGACTTCTGTGAAAGACTATTCACGACAGGGTCAGGCACACAGAGTAGTGATCCTGGAGTCGGTTTTTTCTACAGGAATCCAAGCACCTTATCGAAGCTGGAGGACTTGCATTGAGCGCAGTAGCGACTACATCGAAAAATGATATGTGTTCTTTACTTTTTTTCAGAATTTCCATCCATCCATCATGTGCCATACCGGTAAGAGTGGGCGGTCATGTTTTGCCATCTCACTCGATCACCATGTTCGTGGATCAGCTCCGTGTTTCCGTCTCGACCATGCCACGTCGCCAAGCCATCCAGGTATTTACTTCTCGGTCTTCCCATTGGTCTCTTCCCTTCGATCTTGCCAGTTGTCACCAAGTTCTACGTCTAATGACTCTAATCAGTTTACGATCTTCATTTGTTTTTTGAAGGACTTGTTCATTTACTCAGAGGAAATATAACACCAATACATCTGGAACCAGACAAGCTGCTGAAGCCGCCGGATCAGCAAAGCAATATTCTAATTGTCCGCCTATCAGAGCTTCGATCGTAGGTAGACCAACTGCCGACTAAGGTTCAGGTCTGCCCTGCTATTACATTTAATTATTAGGATACATTTGCTCACACTAGAATAAGGCTTGTACACTTCCCAGTTGCGTTACTCTGTCCCAGGCCGTTATCACAATATGGGTCGACGGGTTTGGTGAACGCCGCCCAACATTCGGTGCTAACAGAAAGTAGGTTGTACAGTCTACTGGCATACGGTAGCTAAGTAATAATAAAATAATAAGTAATAGGCGGTTTAAAGACGAGAGAATAAACTCGTTCCATCGGGTTTTGTCCCATACGACTTGCAAAACTGACACTGAAATGAATTCACGTTCTTCAGCGCCTGTAACTTTACCACACTTACATAATACGTTAAAAGACGGCAATCATAACAGTGGAGACGGCACCTGTTGATTGATTGAAAAGACGTTAAATAACGACGTTAAAATCAAATGAACTTACCCCATAAACGTCTCGACTCCAACCTCTTCGACATCAGATTTGATCAGTGACCAGGATTCTCTGAGAATGCTCTTTTGTTCCTCTTTAATGCCGACCGGAGCTGAAAGACAAATAAATAACTGACAACTCAACATTTGACATACTACACTTTACATTTTATTGAAACAATCCTGACCTATTGCGTGAATTTAGAGTGGTTTGCTTTTGGTAGTGGGCGAATTTCACGGCACACGGAAATCTTCATAAGGCGTTTTAGTTGTGAAGCAGGAGATAACCACTGCCGGATCAGCGTAGCAATACTCTAATAATGAAGATAACAAACAGTAAGACAAATCAACACAAAGAAAGACAAATCAAGATAAAGAAAGACAAATCAAGACAAAGGAAGACAAAGAAAGACAAAGAAAGACAAAGGAAGAAGGATCACTGACCGTCTTCCACTATTTCAACCTGATCTTGCGGTGAAACAAAAAGTGGGACTCGGCCTGTATTGTTGTTGTGTGGTTCTTTCGTTTCCTCAATATCAGAGTTCTTTTTCTTTCTATTCCTGGAACAGGTTTTGTCTTGGTTCGGAGGTTTCCGTCGCCACTCGGACACCGACGTCATGAGTCGTCCGGTAAACGAGCTTTGTCGAGAGGCCTTCTGGGAAAAGAAAAAGAGTGACATTATTTGTTATTGTGTCCTGAATTTAATATACTTAGACATACTAATGTAATTTATTATTGGGTACTGTAATAACAACATATGAAAGATGTATAAAGAAATTTAAATGTAAAATAGCCCAAGCAGAGACAGAATTTCACAAGATTTTATTAAATTTGAGACACCTTCCATCTCATACAGAAACACCAACACAGTTAATCTATGCTTTGTAGACTTCACCTGGTCATCTGTAGACTTTACCTGGAAGTCTGTAGACAAACTACTACCTCGCACATGACGCAACGTTGACTATGTCCAGAGAAAAGTGTCAGTCTGTTCGTCCTACATTCAGACCAGTTACAACCAATAGCTGTGTTCAGAATTACCACCCCTGGCTAGTAGCCTTTCGTTATGCAATATTTCAACGACGCTACTATATGTTCATGCTGCAATCGAAATACATGCATAATATCAGATCCCCAAGTTACAACGACACCCGTGTCTTACCGTGGCCCGCAAGAGAACCAAAGAATAGTAACATTGTGAAACAAACAAGCATGCCATAAGAGGCGACAAAGGAAGGTTGGGTTTGGGGTGGTAACAGAAACCCACTATTAGAGTCAGTTAGCTAAAATGCACATTTTCATTAAGTTTTAGTCACCAGAAACCCATCCAATAGTGGCTAACTCAGAAATCCACCATCTAGTGGCTAACTCAGAAATCCACCATCTAGTGGCTAACTCAGAAATCCACCATCTAGTGGCTAACTCAGAAATCCACCATCTAGTGACTCACTGATTAAAAACCCACCCTCTAGTGGCTCACTGATTAGAAACCCACCCTTTAGTGGCTCACTCATTAGAAACCCACCCTCTATTGGCTCACTCATTAGAAACTCACCCACAAGTGGCTCACTCAGAAATACACCCTGTAATGGCTCACTCATTAGAAATCCCCCCTCTAGTGGCTCACACAGAAATCCACCCTCTAGTGGCTCACTCATTAGAAATCCACCCTCTAGTGGCTCACACAGAAATCCACCCTCTAGTGGCTCACACAGAAATCCACCCTCTAGTGGCTCACACAGAAATCCACCCTCTAGTGGCTCACACAGAAATTCACCCTCTAGTGGCTCACTCATTAGAAATCCACCCTCTACGACACCGTTCACAAGAAATCCACCCACTAGTGGCTCACTTACAAGACGCCCACTCAATATAGTTTCCACTCGATACAAGCCCATTCGTCAGAAGCCTACTCATTGAAAACCCAGTCAATAGAAGCCCGTTTATTAGAAACCCAAACACTGAAAATCCAGTAACTAAAAGCCTGGTCAAAGAAACCCAAAGACGCTCACTCGATATAAATCCCCTCAATTGAAGCCCATTCTTTTGAAGTCTAGTCATTGAAAACCCACTCAATAGAAGCTCAGTTATAAGAAGCCCAGTCACTGAAAATCCAGTAACTGAAAGCCCAGTCACAAAAATCCCACTCACAAGAAACACACTCATTAGAAACCCACTCACAAGAAACCCACTCACAAGAAACATACTCACAAGAAACCCACTCAGAAGAAACCTACTTACAAGAAACCTACTCACAAGAAACCCACTCTGAAGAAACCCACTCAGAAGAAACCCACTCAGAAGAAACCCACTTACAAGAAACCCACTCAGAAGAAACCCACTCAGAAGAAACCCACTTACAAGTAACCCACTCACAAGAAACCCACTCACAAGAAACCCACTTACAAGAAACCCACTTAGAAGAAACCCACTCACAAGAAACCCACTTACAAGAAACCCACTCACAAGAAACCCACTTAGAAGAAACTCACTCACAAGAAACCCACTTACAAGAAACCCACTTACAAGAAACCCACCCAACCTCGTGCAACAACCGCCACTCACACAACGCCAAGAAGAATAGCAGCTTCCAAAAATATCCTACTTTCCCGTGATCCTTCTTTCCGGAAGCTTTTGAACTCCGTCCTTGGCCTTCTGTGTGTGCAGAATCCGACAAGGCGGGTGTACTTGAGGCATGCCTCTAATAAAGCAAATGTTTATAAACACATTTATAACAGATACGATTATCAACCAATTTATAATATGCATACAACATTAGTGTAAACGGATTCATTACAAGCTCATAACTGGATCATTAATCGAATTTATTCCACGCACATTGCACAGATTTATTATCCAGAATTCATGTTTATAGTCAGGGAAGATTATTTTATTATAAATTAATTAGAAGTTGGCGTAGCTGAACGGATAAGAGCGCCTGCTCTTAAACTTATGGTGCGTTGGTGGCATGGTTGAGGTGCAACCCCTACATCGATATTAATTAGGACGAGTGTTCGATACCGGGTTCGTCGGTCGCTAAGGAAGAGAAAGACTGGTCTCCTATTCCTTTGTGCACTGCGGCCTGAAGAATGTGATGGACAATTGACAAACCCACAGCAGGTTCATGCTGAGGGACGCGTGTCCCTATCATCATAACCAGCTGGAAATATTCTCAATTCTGCTCCAGTTCTCTTCATATGGACAAGGGGGAGATGGTCGTGCGCCAGTGGGACCAGGTGGAGGAACAGTTTGAGAACCCCTATGTGCAAAGAATGAGATTGCAGGGGATCGGTAGGGGGTGCTGGAAGAATCTCAAAACTGAGAAGGAAGACCAGGAGATATTTTAATTAGATAGCGGTGGGAACGATTAGTAGTGTGACTCTTCGCTGGATGTTGAACGATGGGACGAAGCGCGTGTGGGAATGTCTCGAGTGCAGTGATGTCGGTTCTTAGCTCAACTCAACTCAACTCAACTCTTCCTCCCACTTGAGTTCGCCATGTACAATATGAAAACTATTTCATTGCTTACCTCATACTGTTTTTATCAGTTTTAGCTAATATTATTCTTTTGCATTGCATGAATATACTTTACGATATGTAATGTGTATGTATAACATATGTTTCCATTTTTGCGTGGATGCTCATGACAGTCGTAATGTATGTACGTGAAAGTGTGGGAGTCTGTGCATATTATTTGAGTGACTGTGCAAAGGAGAGTGCGTATGCGTGCGTGGTTTTATGAATGATTGAATATATATGAGCATGTGAGTGAGTGAGTGAGTGAGTGAGTGAGTGAGAGAGAGAGAGAGAGAGAGAGAGAGAGAGAGAAGAGAGAGAGAGAGAGAGAGAGAGAGAGAGAGAGAGAGAGAGAGAGAGAGAGAGAGAGAGAGAGAGGGAGGGAGAATAAATGAGTAAATCTTTTAGTGATTGTGATTGTGAGTGGGTATATGTGTGTGTATGTGTAAGGAAATGCGTATGGGTGTACGACTGTTTGAGTATGTGTGTATTTGAATTTTTTTTATGTGTGCGAAAGTGTGTATGTGTCAATTTTATGTGTGTAGGAAGGAGTGTATATGTGTGCATTGTTGTAAGCATGAATGATGATATATGAATATGAGGGAGAGAGAGAGAGAGGAGAGAGAGAGAAGAGAAAGAGAGAGAGAGAGAGAGAGAGAGAGAGAGAGAGAGAGAGAGAGAGAGAGAGAGAGAGAGAGAGAGAGAGAGAATGCATGTATATATGTGTATGTATAAGTAAACTTTTGTTAGTAAGTTTGAGATTTTGAGTGAATATATGTGTATGCGAGGGAGTGTGTATTTGTGTGTTATTGAGTGAGTGAATAACTGTGAGAGTTTATGTAAATGATATAAGCGTGAATGCAAGATTGTATATATGTTTTATTTAATGTGTGTGTGTGCGTGTGCCTGCTGTGCCATAACATTGTAATATGCATTGTTTATGTTTACAACGTTCATTTGACAATATGTGAATGCAGCATTCATAAATACATAATTGATGAACGAAAGATGAGTGATTTTAAAGGGCCAATGTAAGACAGGCCTGCGTATCCAATTTGTGACCCTTTGAAAATAAAGATCGTTCGTTCCTCCTGATACTGCCTTTCTTCTTCTATTGAAGCATAGGACCTCACAATACTTAGACCCGTCCTCCTCAATGTGATAAAAACTCCGCCGCGGAGCAAGCACGACAGGAGGCTACAGATCGTCAGAAGTAGTCCTCTTTCCCGGAATGTTTCGGCCCTTTATCTTCCTGACACACTTTCAGGGAGGGCTTGCCCGGGTCATGACTCCGGGTGTCTTGCTCCTGCTGTACATTCGAACCATGTTACAAGACGTTGCGTTGACTTCGTGCTTGCCTCTTAACTGGGAACTGTGCCTGCTCTCAAGCCACACCTCCCTCGGAGAGGACAGCCTTGTGCACCCGGTGCCTGGTGCCCTCACACATCTCCTAGCAGCTGTGGAGGTGGGAAGCCAGCTTCTACCCTGGCTGACAGCCCCTCTCGCCTGGGTGCCAGCAGTTAATTCTCTGTCTGTTATTCTGCGTCTCTAATTCTGTGTCTCTAATTATATGTCTCTAATTCTATGTCTCTAATTCTCTGTCTCTAATTCTCTGTCTCTAATTCTCTGTCTCTAATTCTATGTCTCTAATTCTATGTCTCTAATTCTATGTCTCTAATTCTATGTCTCTAATTCTATGTCTCTAATTCTATGTCTCTAATTCTGTGTCTCTAATTCTATGTCTCTAATTCTATGTCTCTAATTCTGTCTCTATTTATATGTTTCTAATTCTCTGTCTCTTAAAGAAAGTTCTGGATGCTGGCAGATAAATTAGCAGTACACACCACGGGTAGAACACACGGTTACACATTCGTCTGTCTGACCTAGCATTTGTTTGTTTGACCTGGCATTTGTTTTCCCTTAAGATAGATTTCGTGCTCCCGCCCGCGGCTCACCTCCAGACTGAGAATATACTAGAAATGACAAGCAGCGGGTGGAGGCTATGGATGAGTGGGAGGAAGGTGTGAGGGGAAGGCTCTCATGATTGAATATTTTCAATCTTTACTTTCATTGTGAATAACGCTTTACTAGAACTCTCTATGGAAGAAAGCCTCATAAACATTATGTTGTGTCTTCCTTGTTGCTTGTTGTTTATTCTTGGTCAATTAATTGTTATATTAATGACCGTTTCTCTGATACTTTTAAGCAGGTTTTCATGGTCAAGTGGTCAAGCACCTTGCCTTGAGTACAGAAGGTTGTGGCTTCGCCTTTGGACTCCACGATTCGTATTTGGAGTGCTGTTCTTCGGAGACTCCTGGAGGTCGTCGCCGGAGATACGGAGTTCGTGATGTGTGGGAAGCTTTTGGTATGCGGTTAGTTGCTCTGTGGATAGGAACCTAACTATGTGGGATAATACCCACGTGAAGTAAGTGAAGTCGGCTCCCCTGGCGTTTAAATCCCATTGTTTCAATCATAACCGCTTGTTATTGTCAGTTCTTAGTCAGATATGACTGAGCTTCCATGTGACAGTGGACGGTACTACCTGCTTTCTGTTAGCTCCGAATGATGGGTCTTAGTCAGATATTGACTGAGATATCGAGTAGACGGTACTGCCTGCTTTCTGTTAGCTCCGAATATTGGGCGCTCACCAAACCCTACACCCCATATTGTGCCAACGACTTCGTCGGGAGAGGGGGGAGGAGTGCAATTGGGAGGTCACAAGACTTACCCTAGTGCTGAGGAAATGCAACTTAAATACTAAACGTCTTGGCAGGACAAACCAGGCTCTAAGCCTTGGTCTGCAACTGGTCTAGGATTGACGCTCCGATACGCGGGCAGTTAGAGCATTGTTTTGCTGATCAGGCAAGCTTCTGCAGCGTGTCTTGTTCCAGACGTATTGGTGTTACGTTTCCTCTGGAGTGAACTAGGCAGGCCGAGAGAGGGATCATGTTGCATGGGCAACACATGGTATCTATATTTCAGCCCAGTATTTGTGCTATGGTGAGGTATAACTCCATCACGCGGTCTTACGTCTTGACTGTACATTATTGTCTTCTTCCAGTCCATCGCTTGCTGTGTTCTACTCACTCACTCACTCACTCACTCACTCACTACTACTCACTCACTCACTCCACTCACTCACCCACCCACCTACCCACCCACCAACCCCCTCATTCATTCACTCACTCACTCACTCAACACTCACTCACTCACTCACTTACAAACCCCCCACCAACCCCCACACACCCACCATCTCACTCACTCACTTCACTGATTCACTCACTCACTCACCCACCCAATTCCCCCACCCACCCACTGGCTGAATGACCGATTGACTGACTGATCGACTGATTGACTGACTAACTAACTGACAGACTAACTCTCTCGCTAAGCTCGCTCTTTCAACCACCCACCTACCCACTCACCCATTCACTAACTAACTCAACTCACTCACTCACTCACTCACGCACGCACGCACTCACTCACTCACTCACTTACTCACGCACACACGCACGCACGCACGCACAGCACTCACTCACTCACTCACTCACTCACTCACTCACTCACCCACTCACTCACCCTCAAACCCTTCCAAAAACCTGTCGGTCATACCTGAAACAAATTCATAAACCGTGTAGAAATCCGCTGCGACAAGCCATGTCTCCCTTTCCGGCCGCCATTTTGACCTAAGACCTCAGGCGCCTCCCTTCTTCCAGGTTCTGGCGACCGTAACGTGACCTCCGATGTGATAATGTCATCGCAGTTGGTCATTTCCGGCTGTGAATTGGTTTTTCTGGATCAGTGATTGGCCGCTCTCACTGCCTGCCGCAGCCTGTGGAAGTGATTCAAGTTAGCGATGTCAACACATTTTTACTACGTTTTAACATGCACGAAGACAGGGGAAAACCATCACATTAGCAGAGATAAAAAGTATGTGACGTCGAGAAGTATTTATTATGTCTTAACAGGTGTGAAGATAGGGGAAAATCATCACATTATAAGAGATTCATGACGTCGTGAAGTATTTATGTTGTCTTAATAATAGCAAAGATTTGAAATCATGGACTGACATGTTGAGAAACTACATACTAATGTTCGATCAGATAAATACCCTCGTATAACATTAATACCCCCAAACTAAGACAAAACAAGACATACCAGTTATGGAACTAAGATTAGACATACCAGTGTTGGAACCACGGTTAGACATACCAGTGTTGGAACAAAGACTATACATACTAGTAACGGAACAAAGGCAAGATATACCAGTGAAGGAACCAAGACTATACATGACATACCAGTGATGGGAGTATGACTAGACATGCCAGTGATAGAACCAAGACTTGATATACCAGTGATGGAACTAAAACTAGACATGACATACCAGTGATGGAACCAAAACTACACATGACATACCTGTGATGGAACTAAAACTAGACATGACATACCAGTGATGGAACCAAAACTACACATGACATACCAGTGATAGAACCAAAACTACACATGACATACCATTGATGGAACCAAAACTACACATGACAAAACAGTGATGGAACCAAGACAAGACATACTAGTGATGGAACCAAAAATAGACATGACATAGCAGTGATGGAACTAAAACTAGACATGACATACCAGTGATAGAACCAAAACTACACATGACATACCAGTGATGGAACCAAGATAAGACATACTAGTGATGGAACCAAAAATAGACACTGACATACCAGTGATGGAACTAAAACTAGGCATGACATACCAGTGATGGAACCAAAATTACACATGACAAAACAGTGATGGAACCAAGACTTGATATACCAGTGATGGAACTAAAACTAGACATGACATACCAGTGATGGAACTAAAACTACACATGACAAAACAGTGATGGAACCAAGACTTGATATACCAGTGATGGAACTAAAACTAGACATGACATACCAGTGATGGAACCCAAACTACACATGACAAAACAGTGATGGAACCAAGACAAGACATACTAGTGATGGAACCAAAAATAGATATTACATACCAGTGATGGAACCAAGTCTAGACATACCAGTGATGGAAACAAGACTAGTCATACCAGTGAGGGGACAAAGATTTGACATACCAGTAATGGAACCAAGAGAAGACATACTAGTGATGGAACCAAAAAAAGACATGACATACCAATGATAGAACCAAGGTTAGACATACCAGTGAGGAAAGCAAGACATGACATACCAGTGATGGAACCAAGACTAGACATACCAGTGAGGGAACCAAGACATGACTAGACATACCAGTGAGGGAAACAAGACATGACTAGACATAACAGTGAGGGAACCAAAACATGACTAGACATACCAGTGAGGGAACCAAGACATGACATACCAGTGATAGAACCAGAGTAGATATACCAGTGATGGAACAAAGATTAGACATACCTATGATGGGACCAAGATTAGACATACCAGTGATGGAACCAAGACTAGACATACCAGTGATAGAAACAAGACTAGACATACCAGTGATGGAACCAAGACTAGACATATCAGTGATGGAATCAAGATTAGACATATCAGTGATGGAACCAAGACTAGACATACCAGTGATGGTACAAAGACTATAATACCAGTGATGGAACCAAGACAAGACTAGACATACCAGTGATGGAACCAGACTAGATATACCAGTGATTGAACCAAGACAAGACTAGACATACCAGTGATGGAACCAAGACTAGACATACCAGTGATGGAACAAAGACTAGACATACCAGTGATGGAACAAAGACTAGAATACCAGTGATGGAACCAAGACTAGACATACCAGTGATGGAACCAAGACTAGAATACCAGTGATGTAACCAAGACTAGAATACCAGTGATGTAACCAAGACTAGAATACCAGTGATGGAACCAAGACTAGACATACCAGTGATGGAACCAAGACTAGAATACCAGTGATGGAACCAAGACTAGAATACCAGTGATCGAACAAAGACTAAAATACCAGTGATGGAACCAAGACTAGACATACCAGTGATTGAACCAAGACAAGACTAGACATACCAGTGATGGAACCAAGACTAGACATACATGCCAGTGATTGAACCAAGACAAGACTAGACATACCAGTGATGGAACCAATACTGACATACCAATGATGGAACCAAGACAAGACAAGACATACTAGTGATGGAACCAAGACAAGACATACCAGTGATGGAATTAAGACTAGACATACCAGTGATGGAACCAAGACTAGAAATACCAGTGAGGGAACAAAGACTTGACATACCAGTGACGGAACCAAGACAAGACATACCAGTGATGGAACCAAGACTAGACATACCAGTGATGGAACCAAGACTAGACATACCAGTGATGGAACAAACACTATAATACCAGTGATGGAACCAAGACTAGACATACCAGTGATGGAACCAAGACTAGACATACCAGTGATGGAACCAAGACTAGAATACCAGTGATGGAACCAAAACTAGACATACCAGTGATGGAACAAAGACAAGACTAGACATACCAGTGATGGAACCAGACTAGATATACCAGTGATGGAACCAAGACTAGACATACCAGTGATGGAACCAAGACTAGACTACCAGTGATGGAACCAAGACTAGACATACCAGTGATTGAACCAAGACAAGACTAGACATACCAGTGATGGAACCAAGACTAGACATACATGCCAGTGATTGAACCAAGACAAGACTAGACATACCAGTGATGGAACCAATACTGACATACCAATGATGGAACCAAGACAAGACAAGACATACCAGTGATGGAACCAAGACAAGACATACCAGTGATGGAATTAAGACTAGACATACCAGTGATGGAACCAAGACTAGAAATACCAGTGATGGAGCCAAGACTAGACATACATGCCAGTGGTTGAACCAAGACAAGACTAGACATACCAGTGATGGAACCAAGACTAGACATACCAGTGATGGAACCAATACTGACATACCAATGATGGAATCAAGACAAGACAAGACATACCAGTGATGGAACCAATACTGACATACCAATGATGGAACCAAGACAAGACAAGACATACTAGTGATGGAACCAAGACAAGACATACCAGTGAGGGAACAAAGACTTGACATACCAGTGATGGAACCAAGACAAGACATACCAGTGATGGCACAAAGACTTGACATACCAGTGATGGAACCAAGGCTAGAAATACCAGTGAGGGAACAAAGACTTGACATACCAGTGATGGAACCAAGACAAGACATACCAGTGATGACACAAAGACTTGACATACCAGTGATGGAACCAAGGCTAGAAATACCAGTTATAGAACCAAGACTAGACATGACATACCAGTGATAAAACTATAGATTAAACATACCAGTGATGGAATCCAGATAAGACATACCAGTGATGGACCCAAAACTAGACATGACATACCACTTATTGTACCAAGACAAGACAGGTCTTACCATGATTCGGCTTACTATAACAAGAACTAGTGTAACAATCTACGCATGAATAACCTAACATCTTCTTCTTCTTCGTTCATCCAGAGTGTTTTTCCCCAGATGTAATTGCGTTGTACCAAGTTTATTTGCGCCCTTAGGCAGACACATCCGACTTTTGCGGGTGTTCGTTGACCGAATTAACCTTTCCGGAGTAACGTGACATAACATGCCAGTTTTCGGCCTAATATAACAAGAGGTGGTATAACAATCTTCTCACGAACAAGGTGATATGACAAGGCATCTATTCATGATACCAACATTATGATCACAGACAAAGGCAGATATGCCATGTTGCCATCAGCAGATAGAACAGAGAGAAGTCTTTGAGGCGTAACTATTTCATCTCCCAAGTCAAATCATCTCAACTCTCTGCCAGTCAACCATGCTACTGGGATAAATAAATAATTGCTAACTTTAATTTCATTAAACGAATTCTTAGTTTAATCGATGTATATAACAAAGGAAAATGTCTCGACTGGTGGGTTCAGCGGGAGGAGAGACAGGGGCAGACAGGGGCAATCGATGCTGAATGGCCTTAGACGGTGATCCAGACGGTGGAATGAACATCAATAGGTTTGATCCAGAGCATCAAGGACCAGGTGTTGTGAGGATTTATGATCGCTTATGCCAAAAGGTAGAGAAGAAGGTGAGGGTGATGTGCCCCTACGTGTTTCCTGTGTCCGTCATGTTCTCGCTCCGTGGATCCGTCCGTCCGTCCGTCCGTCCGTTCGTCCATCCGCCCGTCCGCCCGTCCGTCTGTCCGTCCGTCTGTCCGTCTGTCTGTCTGTCTGTCTGTCTGTCTGTCTGTCTGTCTGTCTGTCTGTCTGTCTGTCTGTCTGTCTGTCCATCAGCCGAATCACTATCTCTGGCTGCCTGGTCTTCCTTCTATCTCTCTCCTCCTCCTATATTATTCTTCTCTTCACCCCAAAGCTCAACAATGACAGTTCTTACAGAACACAAATAAAACACGTTAAACCACCACGCATTTCTATTAACTCTTAAACATCTGTCCGCTCCGTGACGCATGTGTCACAGACGCAGTTCGTAATCCCGCATACCGCTTTAGAAACACAGCTGTTGGCGATTTGGCAGCAGACCGCCTTGAGTTGGTGTTTTATGACATGGCATTGGTACTGGTCGTTCAGAAAGCAATGGCAAACTACTGAACGTAAACATGCACAAGAATAACAAACACCCAAAGAATTCTGGAGTTGACTGCTACGTCCTGTCAAGGAAATGCAAGTAACTTACTTATATATCGAAGACTCAGACTTGGAGGCCTAATTCACTTAACGTTAATAACAGGAGGTACATACTTCACGGACGGTTTAAAACGTTGCATGTCCTTTATACGTATTACACATAAACATCAATTGGGGAAACCTCTGGGGCCACTAAGACAGTTCATAAATAAACATACATGTAGTGTTTGGCCCTCACAGAAGTAGAAACAATGAAGTAGAGACTAGAGGATGCACTAGACAACATGAAAATTGAAAGCTATAATTACCGACCATGGCAAAGTACTGAACGTAAACTTGCCAAGACATCAACAACAGCAGTGCAATGCTGGTGCTGGCAGCGATGTCCTGTAAATAGGATATGCAAAACATCAACAACAACAACAAAATTACCGACCGGGATTCGAACCTGTCACCTCCACATGGCGACAGCGCCTCGCTGCCTTGTAATTTTCAGGACGCTGCGTTCAACCCCAAACCTGGGTTAACTTTCTAGACAAGTAGTTTGCCATCGTTTTCTGAAGGAGGAGTCAACGTTATAGTCAAACAGACCAGTGTAGGGAATTAACCCACTACCCTGACATAGAGGGGACAGACTGAGAGAGAGAGAGAGGTGGAGGAAGAAATATATATGGAGAGAGAAAGAGACAGAGAGTGTGAGAAAAGAAATATCCTCAACACCGAATATAATAGAATTGATGACATGAAACAATGAAACAATGAAATTCACCAATACACAAACTGAAGAAGAGCTGAGCATAAAATGTAGAAACTTTCTCCGAATAAACGACCACAACATCAGAAACACACTTACCGAGGAATCAACCGTTGCGGCTAAAGATGTTGGTTTTGGCAACACAGGCACATCTGGGTGTCGGTCCTGCACACCTTGACTAATCTGCATGTTGTTCTTCTGCATACAAGTATTCCTTTCTCCGGCAGGTGGATGCGCTGTACTTGACGATGCCTGAGCTGTGGCATCCGGCCGTGTGGCTGAAGACATCATATTTGATGACAAGGTACAACTGGAAAGTTTCGAAGATTTGGTTTCTCCAACAAATTTTGAATTGCACGCAGAATTTTGAAGTAATTTTCGATGAAACGTCTCCTCTTTGGATGAATTTTGGTTTTCAGAATTATCCGATGAACATTTCTCCACACTTCCTAAATCATCATGGTCTTTTGCATCATTTTTATCAACGATTCGCTGTTCAATACAAGCTGTGACTAATTTACCTTGAAACCCCGAAGATCTTCCTTTAGAATTGTCTACTTGTTCTGCTGAGTTTGAGTAATCTTGCTTCTCACGACGTATCCTCTCTGAATTGTCGTTTTGAGGACCAGACTGCAGAGCACCATTGCTGTTTCTTGGCGGAATGCGACGTGTATCCTCTTGTGAACCATCCGCAGCTGTTGATTCCTCGCAAGCGATACCATTTTTTCTGCGCACTGCTTCTGAAGCATCAACTAACTGCTCTGTTTTTCTCTGAGAATCTAAGCAACCGATAATCTTATTCCGAGTTGAATCAACACAATTAGGTGTTGTAAGAACAGGAAACACTGCCGCCATTTTGTTTTCCGTTAAATAATTGGATAACGATTGAAAATTCACCACGGGTTCAGTATGGTCGTCAGCTGCCTCCTCGTTATCTAGGCTTCTTGTTATTTCCTCATCATTTGGCAGCTGTGTCACTAAACGCATCCTTTAAAGTTCCTCGAACTTTAGAAGTTTCCACAACGCTAAATCGTTCTAGGAATTTCCGCTAAATTTAAGACTTTTTCTCCCCTGGGAATGTCCGCTTGTTGATTCTGGGATTGTCTACTATGTTAAAGACTGACTTCTAAAAAAAAAAAATGAAAATCACCACAACGTTGTAGACCTTATTCTGTTAATTTCCAATGAGCTGAATACCTTTTATTGAAATTTTCTACACGTTAAAGACATTTTTCTTGGAATTTCTAATACGTTAAAGACTTTTACTCGGAATTTCCAATACGTTGAAATAATTTTTCTTGGAATTTACAATACGTTGAAATATTAAACAACAACAAAAAGTGTCCATTATGTTGAAGAAATGTTATTGAGATATCCAACACATTGAGGACTAAGTTTTGTGGCAGTATGCACCGGTATTTCCAACTTTTTTGCAGGAATTGTTGGTACTATAAATGCTCTTTAGTGGAAATGTCCAATACTGGAAGACTTTTTATTTCGCTACAATGTCCAGTACGTTCAACGCACTTTGACAGTATGAAGTACTTTATATATAATGCGCATGTTCATGTATTATTCATACCACCAGTGGCGCGCGAAGGGTGACAGAGTCCTGTATTAGAAGCTGCTCACTAGGTGGAAATTACACCTCGCAGATGTGATCTGTGGATGGATGTTTGATGAGAATATAAAACACAAACTGACAACAGGTGAGGTGTGACAATGACATATTAATGCGACAGCTTACTCTTCAATTCAATTTGAATTAATCACACACACACACACACACACACACACACACACACACACCCGCGCACACGACGGCGTGCATACACAAAGACATACATACACACACATACACAAACACACACATACACAAACGCACACATATACAAATACATACACACACAAAGATACACACATACAAACACATACATATACACACACATACACAAACACATACATACACACATAAAAGTACACAAATACAAACATATACATACACATATACGAACACACATACATACACATATACACACAAATACAAAATCACATACACGCACAAATACAAAAAAAAAAAACATACACACAAAATAAACAAATACATACATACACACATATATAAACACATACATACACACATACACAAACACATATACACACATACACAAACACACGTGCACAAAACACATAAATACACACACAAACACACTCTATACACAAATACATACACACATACACAAACACATAGATACACACACACACACATGCACACACACATACACAAACAAACATACAGAAAACATACACACACATACACAAACACACACACAGGCACACACACAAACACATACATATACACAACACACACACACAAACACACACACAGGCACACAGGCACACACACGTGCGAATACACAAACACGCACATATACAGCCTACTTGTGTGAGCGAGGCCATAAAAGCAGCCAATCAAATTAACCCCGTCAGGTAAAAAGGAAAGCAATCTCCACAGGCAAAACGCATTCCCTTACTATTTAAACAGTGTGTAAGGACTACGCTTGAGTTCAAGCGAGCGAACAAAATAGAAAACAACATCATCTACCATGTATATCGTAAGAACGCGACTAAGGAACTGGCGTAGGCACTGGCCGCCTCATACCGTACAGCACTTTAGCCACAAACTCTCCAGGTCTCGAGGTATGGTGTCCGCCTCGAGTGCTGGAGGTCCCGGGTTCAAGCCCCGGTAAGGACCGGGATTTTTTCACGTGGACTTCTAGTAATAAAATTTCCCCTGGTCTCTGGGTAGTGAGATCGGACGCCCGTGTGTATTGTTGCGCACGTAAAAAATCCCTTGGCAGTTGGAAATCGAAAAAGAGTAGCCTAACGGCGCTGCCCGGGCAAAATTTCGAGTTAAAGATGTACCCAAAGTATTTCTTGAGCCTCGTCGGTGCTACGGAGTTCGTGCACTGAGCTGAGTTTCAAAAGACTCAGGTTTGAGTTAGGAGGAGGACGGAGCACTTATGGGCTACACCCGTGTGCCGTGATGTTGAGTCATCGATTAAACTAAACTTAAACTAACTTTAGCCACAAAATCCAACCGGTCGTGAACAAGTCTACAAGAAGGGGTATCTAGTTGGTCAAGCAGCGAGGAGCCGTTGTCATTTGAAGGTGACAGGTTCGATTCCCGGTCGGTAACTGTAGCCTACAATTTTTATGTTGCCTAGTGAGTCCTCTAGTCTCTATTTATCTCTTATCACTTCTATGAGCGCTAAGCAATACTTGTGTGTTAATTTATGAACTTTACAAGAACCTTACGCTACACGGACTGAGAATCAAACATTGATTGTTCTGGTGACTTCAAAGAACGAACGAACGAACGAACGATCCAAAGAACGAACAAAGAATTTTATTTTCAAAGGGTCACACACTGGGCACACAGGCCCGTCTTACATACGGCCATTCCAACATCTCATCTTTCACACAGCAATGGTCTATTGTACATGATACACATACACTCACTTAGACACTAAAACAAGCATACACACAATAAGTATCGTCTATTGACTGTCCTCTTTTGACAAGACTATCTTCTAGTGACAAGACAATTTTCTCTTGACAAGAATATCCTCGAGCCTGGCTGGCTTGGCCACGAGACATGGTCAAGACAAGAACACAGAGCTGATCCACGTAATCGTGTCAGATGGCGAAATATGACGGCACAGGCGTATCGGTATAGCCCATTATGATGATCCTTGAGCCACCTGAAAGTCTAAGAGATCGCAGCATCCTCCATCTTCATACTTGAGGATGTAGATCCACAGTTTCTATTGTGCTTATCAATGACCTTCCCCTGGCTCTAGCTGAGTATCTCCAATCAGATACCTCTCCATGTTGTGTCATCTCTCTACCTCTCACAGAACCATCTGTGTATACTATTGTGTCACCTCTCCACCTCTCACAGAACCATCTGTGTATACTATTGTGTCATCTCTCTACCTCTCACAGAACCATCTGTGTATACTATTGTGTCACCTCTCCACCTCTCACAGAACAATATGTGTATACTATTGTGTCATCTCTCCTCCACGCACAGAACCATCTGTGTATATTATTGTGTCATCTCTCCTCCACGCACAGAACCATCTGTGTATACTATTGTGTCATCTCTCCACATCTCACAGAACCATCTGTGTATACTATTGTGTCATCTCTCCACCTCTCACAGAACCATCTGTGTATACTATTGTGTCATCTCTCCTCCACGCACAAAACCATCTGTGTATACTATTGTGTCATGTCTCCTCCACGCACAGAACCATCTGTGTATACTATTGTGTCATCTCTCCACCACGCACAGAAACATAAACGTATACTATTGTGTCATCTCTCCACCTCTCACAGAACCACCTGTGTATACTATTGTGTCACCTCTCCACCTCTCACAGAACCACCTGTGTATACTATTGTGTCATCTCTCCTCCACGCACAGAACCATCTGTGTATACTATTGTGTCATCTCTCCACCACGCACAGAAACATAAACGTATACTATTGTGTCACCTCTCCACCTCTCACAGAACCACCTGTGTATACTATTGTGTCATCTCTCCTCCACGCACAGAACCATCTGTGTATACTATTGTGTCACCTCTCCACATCTCACAGAACCATCTGTGTATACTATTGTGTCATCTCTCCACCTCTCACAGAACAATATGTGTATACTATTGTGTCATCTCTCCACCTCTCACAGAACCATCTGTGTATACTATTGTGTCATCTCTCCACCTCTCACAGAACCATCTCTGTATACTATTGTGTCATCTCTCCACCTCTCACATAACCATCTGTGTATACTATTGTGTCATCTCTCCACCACGTACAGAATAATCTGTGTATACTATTGTGTCATCTCTCCACAACGTACAGAACAATATGTGTATACTGTTGTGTCATCTCTCCACCACGTACAGAACCATCTGTGTATACTATTGTGTCATCTCTCCACCACGTACAGAACAATATGTGTATACTATTGTGTCATCTCTCCACCACGTACAGAACAATATGTGTATACTCTTGTGTCATCTCTCCACTACGTACAGAACCATCTGTGTATACTATTGTGACATCTCTCCACCTCTCACAGAACCATCTGTGTATACTATTGTGTCATCTCTCCCCCTCTCACAGAACCATCTATGTATACTATTGTGTCATCTCTCCACCTCTCACAGAACCATCTGTGTATACTATTGTGTCATCTCTCCACCTCTCACAGAACCATCTGTGTATACTATTGTGTCATCTCTCCACCACGTACAGAACAATATGTGTATACTATTGTGTCATCTCTCCACCACGTACAGAACCATCTGTGTATACTATTGTGTCATCTCTCCACCACGTACAGAACAATATGTGTATACTATTGTGTCATCTCTCCACCACGTACAGAACAATATGTGTATACTCTTGTGTCATCTCTCCACCACGTACAGAACAATATGTGTATACTATTGTGTCATCTCTCCACCACGTACAGAACAATATCTGTATACTATTGTGTCATCTCTCCACCACGTACAGAACCATCTGTGTATACTATTGTGTCATCTCTCCACCACGTACAGAACAATATGTGTATACTATTGTGTCATCTCTCCACCACGTACAGAACAATATGTGTATACTCTTGTGTCATCTCTCCACTACGTACAGAACCATCTGTGTATACTATTGTGACATCTCTCCACCTCTCACAGAACCATCTGTGTATACTATTGTGTCATCTCTCCCCCTCTCACAGAACCATCTATGTATACTATTGTGTCATCTCTCCACCTCTCACAGAACCATCTGTGTATACTATTGTGTCATCTCTCCACCTCTCACAGAACCATCTGTGTATACTATTGTGTCATCTCTCCACCTCTCACACAACCATCTGTGTATACTATTGTGTCATCTCTCCACCTCTCACAGAACCATCTGTGTATACTATTGTGTCATCTCTCCACCTCTCACAGAACCATATGTGTATACAATTGTGTCATCTCTCCACCACGCACAGAAACATATACGTATACTATTGTGTCATCTCTCTACCTCTCACAGAACCATCTGTGTATACTATTGTGTCATCTCTCCACCTCTCACAGAACCATCTGTGTATACTATTGTGTCATCTCTCCACCACGCACAGAAACATCTGTGTATACTATTGTGTCATCTCTCCACCTCTCACAGAACCATCTGTGTATACTATTGTGTCATGTCTCCTCCACGCACAGAACCATCTGTGTATACTATTGTGTCATCTCTCCACCACGCACAGAAACATAAACGTATACTATTGTGTCATCTCTCCACCACGTACAGAACCATCTGTGTATATTATTGTGTCATCTCTCCACCACGTACAGAACCATATGTGTATACAATTGTGTCATCTCTCCACCTCTCACAGAACCATCTCTGTATACTATTGTGTCATCTCTCCACCTCTCACAGAACCATCTGTGTATACTATTGTGTCATCTCTCCACCTCTCACAGAACCATCTGTGTATACTATTGTGTCATCTCTCCATCTCTCACAGAACCAACTGTGTATACTATTGTGTCATCTCTCCACCTCTCACAGAACAATATGTGTATACTATTGTGTCATCTCTCCACCTCTCACAGAACAATATGTGTATACTATTGTGACATCTCTCCACCTCTCACAGAACCATCTGTGTATACTATTGTGTCATCTCTCCACCTCTCATAGAACCACATGTTTATACTATTGTGTCATCTCTCCACCTCTCACAGAACAATATGTGTATACTATTGTGTCATCTCTCCACCTCTCACAGAACCATCTGTGTATACTATTGTGTCATCTCTCCACCTCTCACAGAACCATCTGTGTATACTATTGTGTCATCTCTCCACCTCTCACAGAACCATCTGTGTATACTATTGTGTCATCTCTCCATCTCTCACAGAACCAACTGTGTAAAACTATTGTGTCATCTCTCCACCTCTCACAGAACAATATGTGTATACTATTGTGTCATCTCTCCACCTCTCACAGAACCACCTGTGTATACTATTGTGTCATCTCTCCACCTCTCACAGAACCATCTGTGTATACTATTATGTCATCTCTCCACCTCTCATACAACCACCTGTGTATACTATTGTGTCATCTCTCCACCTCTCATACAACCATCTGTGTATACTATTGTGTCATCTCTCCACCACGTACAGAACCATCTGTGTATACTATTGTGTCATCTCTCCACCACGTACAGAACCATCTGTGTATACTATTGTGTCATCTCTCCACCTCTCACATAACCATCTGTGTATACTATTGTTTCATCTCTCCACCACGTACAGAACAATATGTGTATGATATTGTGTCATCTCTCCACCTCTCATACAACCACCTGTGTATACTATTGTGTCATCTCTCCACCACGTACAGAACCATCTGTGTATACTATTGTGTCATCTCTCCACCACGTACAGAACAATATGTGTATACTATTGTGTCATCTCTCCACCACGTACAGAACAATATGTGTATGCTATTGTGTCATCTCTCCACCTCTCATACAACCACCTGTGTATACTATTGTGTCATCTCTCCACCTCTCACAGAACCATCTGTGTATACTATTGTGTCATCTCTCCACCTCTCACAGAACCATCTGTGTATACTATTGTGTCATCTCTCCACCACGTACAGAACAATATGTGTATGCTATTGTGTCATCTCTCCACCTCTCATACAACCACCTGTGTATACTATTGTGTCATCTCTCCACCTCTCACAGAACCATCTGTGTATACTATTGTGTCATCTCTCCACCACGTACAGAACAATATGTGTATGCTATTGTGTCATCTCTCCACCTCTCATACAACCACCTGTGTATACTATTGTGTCATCTCTCCACCTCTCACAGAACCATCTATGTATACTATTGTGTCATCTCTCCACCTCTCACAGAACCATCTCTGTATACTATTGTGTCATCTCTCCACCTCTCACAGAACCATCTCTGTATACTATTGTGTCATCTCTCCACCACGTACAGAACCATCTCTGTATACTATTGTGTCATCTCTCCACCTCTCACAGAACCATCTCTGTATACTATTGTGTCATCTCTCCACCTCTCACAGAACCATCTCTGTATACTATTGTGTCATCTCTCCACCTCTCACAGAACCATCTCTGTATACTATTGTGTCATCTCTCCACCACGTACAGGACCATCTCTGTATACTATTGTGTCATCTCTCCACCTCTCACAGGACCATCTCTGTATACTATTGTGTCATCTCTCCACCACGTACAGGACCAAATGTGTATACTATTGTGTCATCTCTCCTCCACGTACAGGACCATCTGTGTATACTATTGTGTCATCTCTCCATCTCTCATACAACCATCTGTGTATACTATTGTGTCATCTCTCCACCACGTACAGGACCATCTGTGTATACTATTGTGTCATCTCTCCACGACGCACATAACCAAATGTGTATACTATTGTGTCATCTCTCCACCTCTCACAGAACCATCTGTGTATACTATTGTGTCATCTCTCCACGAGGCACATAACCAAATGTGTATACTATTGTGTCATCTCTCCACCTCTCACAGAACCATCTCTGTATACTATTGTGTCATCTCTCCACGACGCACAGAACCAAATGTGTATACTATTGTGTCGTCTCTCCGGAAAGTTTCATGTATCAACTGTTGGACCTCCAGCCCTGCCGACCCATTACACCACTGTCTATAGCCTCTGTGTTTGCCGCTGTCAATCAGTTTATGCGCTCTGCGTATTCTGCCTGGTCATGGATCACATTCTTCTGTGTATCTGACTCTCTTTGGGATCATTCAGGTTGTCATGCAGCGGATGCCTTCTCACTGGTGTTTCGCATGTCGGCCTTGGCCTAATGCGAGTCAAATTTTAAATTTACAACTCTATGTTTATTATCCTCATAACATAGGACTAGACTATGATCACTGTTTCTAAACAGTATGATTTCCCCCATATATCAAGACTTGACGTGTGTCAGTGTTTATAAACATAGTAAGATTGTCCTTATAACACAAGACTAGACAATAGTCACTGTTTGTAAACAGTGTGAATTACCCCCATGTAGCAAGAAGTGACATGTGACATTGTTTTTAAACATAATAAGATGTTCCCCACAACACAAGACTAGACGTATGTCACTGTTTACAAATACATTTTCCTCATAACAAAAGACTAGACATTTCTAAACTGTTTACAAATACAGTAAGATTTTCCTCTTAACAAAAGACTAGACATTTCTTTACTGTTTACAACCCAGTAAGATTGTATTCATAACACACGACTAGTCTTATGTTACTGTTTACAAACATAGTAAGATATCTTCACAATATAAAACACAATATGTCAGTACTTTTCTATTACATATATACGTTAGCAATTGTCTGTTAATATATTCCTGCAACATTTGTTATAAAACATAATATTAACTTTTGTAGCTCTTCACAAATATAGCAAACATTCCATAACAACACAAGATTGGACATTTTACACTTGTCTGTTTATGAATATAACAAGAGTTTCCAAAAAACACACGACTAGACGTCTGTACTTGTTTACACATACAGCAAACATTTAACATAACCCAAGACTAGACTAAAGCTGTTGGTGAAGACGACATCTCAGGAGAAATGCTCAAAGCAGCAGATGAGAATACCTTACAACGTTTGTTACATCTGATCAATGAAATCTGGCAAAACGAATCCCCACCACAACAGTGGAAGGATGGTGTAATTTTTAAACTGCCAAAAAAGGTGATATGTCTGATTGTAATAACTGGCGTGATATCACCCTACTGTCAGTATCAGGAAAACTTTTTTGTAGCATGTTACTTGAGAGATTGAAAAAATCTATAGATGAAAGGCTCAGAGAAGAACAAGCTGGCTTCAGACCAAAACGGTCATGTATAGACCACATTTTCACTCTTAGAATAATCATTGAAGACTGTAGAATTCCAGTCGAAATTAATCACCAACTTTGTCGACTATCAAAAAGCCTTCGACAGTATCCACCGTCCGTCACTTTGGAATCTACTTAACATATATGGTTTTCCTACCAAATATACCAACATCATAAAATCTTTCTATAAGGAGACACGTTGCTGCGTGAGAACAGAATCAGGCAACTCTGACTGGTTCTCAGTGGAAACGGGAGTGAAACAGGGTTGTGTCTTGTCACCGATGCTATTTGGAATAGCTATCGATTGGGTCATGCGCAAATGCACAAACAACACAAATA
This sequence comes from Cepaea nemoralis, assembly GCA_014155875.1. Lineage (NCBI taxonomy): Eukaryota > Metazoa > Mollusca > Gastropoda > Stylommatophora > Helicidae > Cepaea > Cepaea nemoralis. Next base: position 447,199 of record JACEFZ010007617.1, on the reverse strand, counting down.
GTAATAGGTGTATCCATTGGGTTGACAAAATTCTAGAAGACCTGGACTTTGCCGACGACATAGTGCTTTTGAGTTCAACACACCCAGATGCCCAAGAGAAAATAAACCATCTCCAAAATGTTTCAGGACAAATTGGTCTCCAAATTAACACCACAAAAACAAAAACTATTGATCTTACCAACAGTTCAGAGGACACCAAATTAAGCAACCATGTTCTTGAAAAAGTCACTCAGCCAACATACGAAACTTAAAATCTTCAATTCTTGTGTGATTCCAGTGCTAACGTATGGATGTGAGAGTTGGAAATCAACGGTAGCTTTTGATAAAAAATTAGACAATTTTGAGAACAAATGTCTTAGAAGAATTCTAAACCTCCACTGGACAGATTTCAAAACCAATGCGCAAATAAGACAAGAGACTAAGCAAGATATTGTATCCAATTTTATAAGAAAACGCCGTTGGAACTACATCAGCCATGTACTCAGAATGGACAAGACAAGACTCCCCTACCAAGCCCTCATATGGTCACCAGTAGGGAAAAGAAAACGGGGAAGACCAAGAGAGACCCTGCGTAGAACCATCATCAGAGAAGGCTCATTCAACGGCCAAGTGAACATCCAAGATCTACAACAGGTAGCAGCGAACCGCCAGACATGGAGAGCCATGACTTCTGCCCTATGCGCCGCCTTAGACCCAAGACGAAAGACTAACTAACTAACTAAGACTAGACCCTGTAACTGGTTATGACTAAAATAAGACTCCTCACACGCACTAGACTAGACTCTACAATTGTTTATACATACAATAATATTTCACCATAACATAAGACTAGACTGTAACTGTTTATAAATATAATAAGATTCCTCACAATACAAGACTAGACTCTAGAATTGCTTATACATACAATAAGATTTCCTCATAACAGAACACTGCTATATTCCTCACAACACAAGTTAGTTAGTTAGTCGAAAGATCATCCTCATTGCACATCGAACCATTCAGTCCATAAGTGCTCGGATCCCCTCCTCAGCAAATCCCGCAGTGTGTAGCGGCTAACGACACCAGTTCTGTGTTGGTTTATCAATCTTCTTTGGCTTCCTGCGTAGTATTCTTGTTTGGCCACCCCTCTTTTAATTTGCTGTTCTCGCAGTCTGGCCATGGTTGTAGATTCACAGTCATCACTTGGTTCACGCAAAAGTCTTACTTCTCGTAGAGCATTCAGAATGTCAGCCTGGTCCATGGCGCGTCCGCCTTCCACAGTAGCCTCACCTGCGAGCTTGTCAGCCCGCTCATTTCCTTGTACTCTCGCATGCCCTGGCACGAAGATGAAACTAATCTTTGCCAGCCAAGACCGCTCCAGAGGCAGCAACCATTCTCTTCGGATCGACCCCTCCTCTATCCTCTTGATCATGTTCATTGAGTCGCTAAGGAAACAATGCCCTAGTGAATGTCTGTGTCTCGAGCCATGTTATTGCTTTACTTACTGCCATGATTTCCATAGTCAGGCTACTTGTGGTTTCAGTGAAAGCACCAGAGTCCTCCTTCACAATTCTCCCTCCGGCCCGAGCCGTAAAGGCCCATGAGCTTCTCACATGTCGGACGACCGACCCATCTGTGTAGATGACCGCATCACCGTCTAGCGAATTCTCGAAAATCAACGCTTGTACTTCAGCCTCCACAGCAGCCAGATTTTCTTGTCTGCATTTTCTATCTAGTTGGATGCAAACTGAAAAGGATGTGCAGACATCTGTTGGCACTTGTACCCACTCCTTGCCAGGTTCTAAGTCCTCAAGTGAACACACCTGTTGAAGAATGTCTTCGGCTTGACCCATCCACGACCGTCCTTTTTTTAACCTGCTGCCCTTCACCTTCCTAATTTCACTATGCAGTGGATGTTGTGTGTTTGCGTTAACTCTGAGGTAGGCGCGTGCTCTGCAAACTTGTATTCTCTCCTCAATGGTTGGAAAATCAAGAAGGTAGCGCATCGCCCTGCATGCTGTATCTCTTGTACATCCAAGAATAATGCGCATAGCTTCATTCTGTATCCTTTCCATCCTTTCCATCTGCTTACGGCTGAGAGTCATGATTGCCATTGCATACTCCAAAACAGACATGACCAGCCCCTTGTACAGAAGACATAGATGTCACAACACAACACAAGACTAGACGCCAATGACTACTAGATTCCCCATAACACAAGACTAGACGCCTGTCACTGTTTATAAATACAAAATTCCCCACAACTCAAGACTAGACGCATGTCACTGTGTATAAATACACTCCCCACAATACAAGACTAGACGCCTCAGACTGTATATCAATATAAAATTCCCCACAACACAAGACTAGACGCATGCGACTGTTTATAAATTCAAAAATCTCCACAATGCTGTGATGTCGGTTCCTAAATCAATCAATCAATCAATCAAATCTCCAGCAACTCAAGACTACATGCCTGTGACTTTATAAACACAAAGTTCCCCACAACACAAGACTGGACGTCTGTAACTAATCCAAACACAAATACAATTCAGCATGGCCGTGTGAATAATACAGCTCGATCTGAAACATCCGGTGTGCCGATGCCGGGGTAGCGGGTTCAACTCCTGCACAGCCACTTGGACTAAAATGACTTCTTGTCCTTGACGCTATGACGTAAAATACAAGTACCTCTGATATCGGAGTGGGTTTGGCTGATGGCGAGGGACACTGGTAAAAGGGAAAGCTAATCCACAAACAAAACTCAATCAAGTACTACAAGAAGTGGTAGTATGTGTGTGGAATACGTTTACGTACAAACTGAGCAAAAGCAACGACCAATATGGATGTATATATATATATATATATATATATATATATATAACAATAAGACAATAACATTCAAAATGTTTCAGCCCTAAACAGACCGTCTATTAAGATGAACCACACTCCCCGTTTAGAGGGCTCGCTAGCGTAGCTGATAGCTAGTTAATTAGTCGCGGTTCCAACTCCACGGCACCGGGTCGTCACCATAATGCTCCGTTCCTGTGCCATAGAATATCACGCAAACTGCACCTCGCGATACAAACAACCGCAGACAGATGTAAAACCACTCCACACGAAATCCACAGCTCACAGCGTTGCTATATGTATTAAACTCATTAGCTGAACGAACCATGTGAAAAGTGGAACAAACAGGAGTCTCGACAAACCAGTAGTCCTAACTGGCATACTACGCATAAGGCTGCTGCCAGATTGCCAACTCCTTAAATGCGCTACGAAAAATACAGTTCATCGTCGATGGAAGCGGCAGTCACTAGAAAACCAGCAGCCGCATGTTACTGCATAAGGCAAACTCAGTTAGTTTAGCAACCGGCCGGCCGCCATTTTTTTCTGAACATGCAGTTCCACGATACAAACAATCGCGCATGGAAGTAAAAGCACTCCACACGAAATCCACAGCTCACTAGCTGGGCGATGGAACCATGCACTGTCAGTCCAACATGAGGAAAACGCACCAGCAAAACGTTATCACAATCATACACACTTCATAGGCCTTAACAGCTCAACCGCTTATCCTCCACGTTGGACCGAAAGTTGATAGCGAACTGCGCTGTTAATGTCATGAGCAGGATAGCAAGCGGAATCGGCGCCTAGACTCGGTGTCTGCTAAAATGAGGGAAAGATCGGCTACCTATTCGTCTGAGCATCCAGGTCTAGACAATGTCACACGACAGACCTAAAGCAGAGAGTACCTATCACATTTCTGTTGCCATCATTAAAAGGCTTACGTACGTGATTCGTAATCCCGCAGACCGCGTTCGAAATACAGCTGCGGGCGATTTGGAAGCAGGCCGCCTTGCGTTGGTTTCCATACAAAGGTATGAGTGCGGGTTGTTCAGAAAGCAATGGCAAACTACTGAACGTAAACTGCGACGTCCTGTAAATGGTGTGCAGCTAACTGACTAACTAATTAGCAAACTAGTCAACCAGCCAACTACCAGCTGACAAGCCAACCAACCAACGAAACAACCAATCACCTAACTAACCAACTAACTAACTGACTGACTAACTAACTAACTGACTACCTGACTAACTACCTGACTAACTACCTAACTGACTACCTGACTGTCTACCTGACTGACTAAACGACTGACTGACTACCTGACAGACTACCTGACTGACTGACTACCTGACAGACTACCTGACTGACTAACTACCTGACAGACTACCTGACTGTCTACCTGACTTACTACCTGACTGACTGAACGACTGACTGACTACCTGATTGACTGACTACCTGACTGACTGACTACCTGACTGACTACCTGACTGACTGACTACCTGACTGACTACCTGACTGTCTACCTGACTTACTACCTGACTGACTGAACGACTGACTGACTACCTGACAGACTACCTGACTGACTGACGACCTGACAGACTACCTGACGGACTGACTACCTGACTGTCTACCTGACTGTCTACCTGACTGACTAAACGACTGACTGACTACCTGACAGACTACCTGACTGACTGACTACCTGACAGACTACCTGACTGACTGACTACCTGACAGACTACCTGACTGACTGACTACCTGACTGACTACCTGACTGTATACCAGACTGACTAAACGACTGACTGACTACCTGACAGACTACCTGACTGACTGACTACCTGACAGACTACCTGACTGACTGACTACCTGACTGACTACCTGACTGTCTACCTGACTTACTACCTGACTGACTGAACACTGACTGACTACCTGACTGACTGACTACCTGACTGACTACCTGACTGACTGCCTAACTGACTACCTGACTGACTGCCTGACTGACTGCCTAACTGAATACCTGACTGACTACCTGATTGACTAAATGATTGACTGAATACCTGACTGACTGACTACCTGACTGACTGACTACCTAACTGACTAACTGCCTAACTGACTGCCTAACTGACTACCTGACTGACTACCTGACTATCTGACTAACAGACTGACTACCTGACTGACTGACTGACTGATTGATTAATTGACTAACTGCCATCAATAGGAAACCAGATCTCGGAATCTCACCGGACACACCAGGTGGCGGACTGGCTACGTAATTCCGCTGATAATTCCAGTGACGTCAGCCTCGAGGAAGGGAACTGTTTAATTCATTCAGAGCCGAAGGGTAACATCTCAAATGTGACCTCCTATCTTGGACATAAGGACTATATATCGCCATATTATCTATATGAATATATATATCATTTTGTTATTTGTTTTGTTTCGTGTAGCTTCCACAATTTCATTGCTCGGTGAATGGATATTTACTCAATAAAACTTGTTCATTCAACTGCGTACCATGTCTTGTTCTAACTTAGCAATAGCCCAGCACGTGTGAAATCATTATTTTAAACAGCAACGACAGCATCTGCAGTCCAAAATTAGGAAAATGGGTAAGCAAACCGTAGCCACAAAGCATAAACACTCCAGAAGCCTTAACTGCTCAACCGTCTATACTCCATATTGGACCGGATTTACCTTCTATTTCTTTTGTGATCACCGTTTTCTATGCGTATTTTCCAACATAAGCCACAAACAGGATGATGCATGGCAACCATTATTGAGGGTGGGCGTAAGTTTTGTAATCCCGTGCCTCTGTGGCCAACAACGTCTTCAGACTTCAACGGTTAGATTTGTCAGCGTTGTGGGGGAGGGGATGGGGGATGAGGATTTGAACCCCAAAGTTTTTTTGTTTTTCTTTAAATATCCGACTAAAGATATTCGAAAGAAATGCGCGAGTAAAACGGTAAATGAAGATAAACATACAACGGTATCGGGTTGTTTGAGAAAAACCAGAAATGTGACACGTGACAGGCAGGTGGGTTTGTTGGTGTCCTTGAGAACCTGAGTAAGAGAGAGGGAGAGAGTGCATTGGGTTGGGAGTTTTAGGGTGTGAATGTGAGGGTTGTTGTTGTTGTTGTTGTTGTTGTTGTTGTTGTTGTCGTTGGAGGGACAGGCAGTGGGTAGGATGTGGGATATTCGCGGTAGGGGTTAGTGAGTGGCGTGAAAGAGGAGTGGTGGAGGTATGTTATGTTGAGTGAACAGGAGAGGGAGAGGGAGAGGGAGAGAGGAGAGAGAGAGAGAGAGAGAGAGAGAGAGAGAGAGAGAGAGAGAGAGACAGACAGAAAGAGAGAGAGAGAGTAAAAGAGAGAATATATATGTAAACACAAGAGAGAAAGAGAGAGAGAAAGTAAAAGAGAGAATGCATGTGTAAACAGGAGAGAGAGAGAGAGAGAGAGAGAAGAGAGAGAGAGAGAGAGGAGAGAGAGAGACAGAGTGGGGACAGACAAGCAGAAGACAGCCAGGCAGAGACAGATATAGGAGAGAGAGGTAGAGATAAGATAGATAGATAGGTAGGCAGACAGACAGACAGACAGACAGACAGACAGACAGACAGACAGACAGACAGACAGACAGACAGACAGACAGACAGACAGACAGACAGACAGACAGACAGACAGACAGACAGACAGACAGACAGACAGACAGACAGACAGACAGACAGACAGACAGACAGACAGGACAGACAGACAGACAGACAGACAGACAGACAGACAGACAGACAGACAGACAGACAGACAGGACAGACAGACAGACAGACAGACAGACAGACAGACAGACAGACAGACAGACAGATAGATAGATAGATAGATAGATAGATAGATGTTGCAGATCATGGTCAATGTCTGCAGTTAATATTGTATCATCCGCATATCTAATGTTATTGATTTTATATTCCCTATAACAAGGGTCGCGCGGTAGATTTTCTCAGTATGAAGCAAGTCTTTGAAATTCCGCCTCTTAAATGTTTTTCGTTTTTCTTTTCGAAATGCCGCCCCTTAAAGATTTGAAATTATTGACTGGCTCAAATTGTATTTTGATTTCGCTGCTTATGCCGCCCCCTTAAGATGCCGCCTGATGCGGCCGTCTCTCTGTATCATAACACGGCACGGCCCCGCCTTTAACTGCCATGTCAAAACTATAGTTTCAGTACGCCATGTATTATTTATTGGTTGCGCACATTTTCCATTTTGCCTTGTGTTGTGTTTTCGTACAATGGTACGAGTGGCGGTCGTTCAGAAAGGAATGGCATACTACTGAGCGCAAACTTGCCAAGAAATTATAGCTAAATAAATTCTGGCGTGGACGTCTTATAAAGGATATGCAACTAACTTGTTAAGGCTCATTGTTTCTGTTGTTGTCGTTGTTGTCCAAGATTAGCTTCATAATTGATGTATGAATGAAATAATGTACAGGGTACATCGTCAAGCAATATGCAACGAATGGGCTGCGTCTGTTGGAGTAATTATTTGTACTCCAAACAGAATGGTGTTATCAACGGGAAAAAGAATAGTTTTGGTTGAACAAGTGTTTCGAAATGGTTGCCGGTACACACGAAGTGTTGTTCAAATATATATAGCAAGATTTCATGATAAACAACCTCCTCATCACATTACGGTTAGAAATTTGTTGAATAAGTTTCTTGCTACGGAAAATGTTGAAGATGCTCCGCTATCTGGTAGGCCTGCCGTGTCTGAAGAAAAAAGTCTAGATATCCCAGACAGAATCCTTAAAGGTCCAAGAAAGTCCTTAAGGAAATTGTCGCAATAAGTGAACGTATCAGTGAGCACAGTGCACAAAATTCTTAAACAACAATGAAATTTTCATCTATACAGGATTTATGTTGTCTGAACTAAACGAGTGGGATAATCAATCCAGAGTCAACAACTCCACGTGATTTCAAGCAATTTTAGCTAAAGAAGACGAGTTAATTCTCGATGGAACATTCTTGTCTGATGAGGCATGGTTTCATCTATCTGGATAAGTTAATAGCCAAAATAATCATATTTGAAACACTTTTAATCCCAATGCATTTCATGAAGCGCCTCTACACTATGAGAAAATTGGGGTATTGTGTGCCGTCGGTGGAAAACGTTTTATTGGACACATTTTCTTCAACAACAATATACATGCCGATTGGTACCGTATTGGCATTCTGGAACCTTTCTCAGAAATTGAACGAGATTGAACGAGACATTGAAGAATCGTGGTTCCAGCAAAATGGCGCAACTGCACACACAGCTAGAGCGCCACTGTCTTTTTTTTTTTTTTAAAGAAATTCTTGCACATCTCATTATATTACGTGGGATTTGGCTTGCTATTTCTCCAGATCTAACTCCGATAGATTATTACCTACGGGGTGTCTTGAAAGGAAATTTTTACAAAAATAATGTACACAACTGAGGACCTGAAGAAGCAATAAGAATTACCATTCAAGAAATAACGACAGACACGTTGCAAAAAATATTTAACAATATGAAGAGACGTGTACAGTCGTGTCTTGAAGCCAGTGGTGGACATTTCCAACACCCGTTATAATGAATACTTCATTGGTACTTTCCAGTTTCCCCAAACAGCGCTAGATAATAGCAGTGACTATTGCAACTAGTTTAATTAATGTTTTAGCGCTTTCTTTTGTGACATCATGGACTTCATTTTTCTAATTTGTTCTACATACGAATTTTAGTGAGACTTTACAAACATCCGGTATAAGAGATGAGAGATTAGAAGGGCAGAATGTCAGACAGGCCTGCGCGCCCAGTTCTGAACCACCTTGTAAAATAAAATTCGTTCGCTCGTTTAGAAGATATAGGATGCGAAACGACGGTATCAGAAATATGATAAGCTCAGCATGACGCGTCGATTTCATCGAGAGACAAGACACAGGAACTTGCACTTTTTATATGGATGAAACCAGGGCAACTATCGATAAAACCATCATCATCATCATCATCATCATCATCATCATCATCATCATCATCCTGTATCATGCCAGCAAGCGCTAGAATTCACGCCTCTCCACAGATCTCTGTCCCTGACCTTCTAGCATAATTTTATTGATGACATTCATCAGTCCCACCGACCCATCTCACACAGTATCATTCTCTCGGTTTGTCCCTACCTCCTCTACCGCTTAATTTGCAGTCGCCACGATGATTTTCAATGCCTCTGTCCTCATTGCAATGACCAAAGTACTCTGTTTGTCACTTTCATATATGTGTATATAATGTTATTCTTGCATTTGTCTTTCCCAGGCAATCATTGTTAGTTACTCTGACAGTCCAAGGTATTCGAAACAATCGTCTTTGAAAGCCATGGAGAAGAACATAAACATAACAACATATAACTGGAAACGAAGATAAAGACATAGAATTGGAAACGAAGATAAGACCATAGCACTGAAAAAGAAGAGTAGTACATAGAACTGGAAGAATAGATAAGAATATAAAACTGGAAAAGAAGATAAGAACATAAAAGTGGAAACAAACACAAGAACATAGAGCTGGAAAAGAAGACGAGACGATAGAACTGGAAAAGGATATAAGGAAACTGACGGACAGACAACATCAAAATACGAAATAAAAACCAAGATTAAAGCTTAGAACTGGAAATAAAGATAAGAACATAGAACTGTAAACGAAGATAAGAACATTGCACTGCAAACGAAGACAAGCACATAGCTCAGGAAACGAAGAAAGAACATAGCACAAGAAACGAAGATATGAACATAGCACAGGAAACGAAGATAATAACATAGCACAAGAAACGAAGATAAGGACATAGCACAGGAAATGAAGATAATAACATAGCACAAGAAACAAAGATAAGAACATAGCACAAGAAACGAAGACAAGAACATAGCACAGGACACGAAGATAAGAAGGCTGGAAGAAAGAAAACCTGCAAAAGTACGAACGTGCATAACAAATAATCTTACTTCCAGCTTTTGATAAAATATAAAGCAAGATCGCATTGGAGAGATTTAGCGGCGCCATTGAGGGCAAATAAGGGATAACCCGGCTGGCTTCCGATCAACCAGCTCCTGCGCGGACCAAATAGGCGCATTATACACAGTAACAGAACCCAGCAGTGAAGTGAACTGGCCACTTATGTGGGATTGATGAATATTACAAGACCTTCACTGCGGAAACCGAATTGTCATTTGGGTTCGCGCAGTTAATCATTTACTTAACAAGGGCAAAAAATGGAAAATGCATATTTCGTCATGAGGAATATCTAACACAAACGTGAGGAATAATACAAAGAAGTGGGAGGAAAATCTACCAACATTGTGATAAATAATAACAGAAGTGGGAGAAAAATCTAACAAACATGTTAGGAATAATAACAGAAGTGCGGCAGTGATTAATTTTTATGACTTTTGTCAACTTTGTTATTCTTACTGACTATAGACTGGATTATATAAAGACAACTAATAGTAATTTAATGCGGCGGCGGCAGAAGCAGAAGAAGAAGAAGAAGAAGAAGAAGAAGCAGAAGAAGAAGAAGAAGAAGAAGAAGAAGAAGAAGAAGAAGAAGAAGAAGAAGAGGAAGAGGAGGAAGAGGAGGAAGAAGAGGAAGAGGAGGAAGGGGAAGAGGAAGAGGAAGAAAAGAGATGAAGAGAGAAGAAGAGAGAAGACAAGAGAAGACGAGAGAAGAAGAGAGAAGCAGAGAGAAGAAGAGAGAAGAAGAAGTAAATCAGGAGGGAAACAGGAGGAAGTATTTGAATACTGATCTTCTTAGCCGTCCATAGAACTCTGTGCATTCTCTGAAGGGTCTACATCAGCGCGGTGCCTAAATTTTCTAGCCCTAACAGTTAATTGTCCATGACTGGCATGCATACAATAGCCTTGAACATTCAAGTGCAGGCTAACAGTGCACACATCCTCTAACTTCCTTACGGCGTTTCTCGTCCGCAGAAAGCGACCTTCACTTTGATCTGGCGGACGCAAAGATCACCCACCAATCGTTATGCGTGCATGCTTTATCTCGTCTGCAAACTAATGAATAAATATTAGCACAGTAAACACAACTACGTCATCAATTAAACAGAAACATATAAAATACGTTCAATTTATGTGCCAAAAGTGGGCCGGCGTTGTAGGACAGGTTTCAATCGACCTTCAGACCAAACACCCCGACTCAATTAAATCAACAGTTACTATTCGACAATTATAACTTTTACAAAGAACGCCAGTCTTGTAAGTACTGCTAGTCTATGCGGAACGAGAAAGGTAAATAATATTCATAGTTTCATACTAGAATAATAAAAGCGCCTGTGAATGTCTTAGTTGTGGACGCGCTAACCATCAAACAAATATACTTTTATGTATGTGTGTGAAATATTTTGTGCTTAATTATATCGTATTAATTATAGCCAACATTGGTGTCTCATCCTTATCATTACCACACGGTGAAGAAGAGGGCAATCGATAAAAATCACAGATAATTACGAGTATGCAGCCTTCAGTTATTTATTTCGTTGTTTTAGTTTGTGGTTAGTTTAAGACTGTTGACCCGCTTTCTCCTCCTCGCTGTTATCAACTTGTAAATTCTGAACTGGTGTGCTTAAATGACGTGTGCGCGACATTGTGCAGGTTTCATAGAAACATGTTCGGGGATTTCAATGAACTGTTTTATTTGTGTTGTTATATAGGCAGGTAGACAGACAAACATAGACGTTGCTGGCTAGCTAGGTAGGTTGGTTGGTATGTGCGTAGATAAATGGATAGGCAGATAGCCAGACACGTAGGTATGAAGACGATGGACGGACGAACGGACAGACAGAGAGAGAAAAAAAAAGACAGACAGTTATCATCTACACATAATCAAATATCATAAACGTATGCACTAATATAATCCACACATGCACAAATATCATACACACATACACAAATATCATCTACACATACACAAATATCATCGACACATATCCAAATATCATCTATTCATACACAAATATCATCCACACATACACAAATATCATCTGCACATACACAAATATCATACAGACATACAAAAATATCATCCATACATAATCAAATATCATCTACACATACACAAATATCATCTACACATACACAAATATCATCTACACATAACACATATCATCTACACATACATAAATATCATCTACACATACATAAATATCATCTACACATACACAAATATCATCTACACATACACAAATATCATCTACACATACACACATATCATCTACACATACACACATATCATCTACACATACACAATTATCATCTACACATACACACATATCATCTACACATACACAAATATCATCTACACATACACACATATCATCTACACATACACAAATATCATCTACACATACACACATATCATCTACACATACATAAATATCATCTACACATACACACATATCATCTACACATACATAAATATCATCTACACATACATAAATATCATCTACACATACATAAATATCATCTACACATACATAAATATCATCTACACATACACACATATCATCTACACATACATAAATATCATCTACACATACACACATATCATCTACACATACATAAATATCATCTACACATACACACATATCATCTACACATACACACATATCATCTACACATACATAAATATCATCTACACATACACACATATCATCTACACATACACACATATCATCTACACATACACAATTATCATCTACACATACACAAATATCATCTACACATACACAATTATCATCTACACATGCACAAATATCATCTACACATACACAATTATCATGCACACATACACAATTATCATGCACACATATATCGTCTACACATACACAGATATCATCTACACATACACACATATCATCTACACATACACACATATCATCTACACATACACAAATATCATCTACACATACATAAATATCATCTACACATACACACATATCATCTACACATACATAAATATCATCTACACATACACAAATATCATCTACACATACATAAAAATCATCTACACATACACACATATCATCTACACATACACAAATATCATCTACACATACATAAATATCATCTACACATACACACATATCATCTACACATACACAAATACCATCTACACATACACACATATCATCTACACATACACAAATATCATATGCACATACATAAATATCATCTACACATACACAAATATCATCTACACATACACACATATCATCTACACATACATAAATAACATCTACACATACACAAATATCATATGCACATACATAAATATCATCTACACATACACACATATCATCTACACATACACACATATCATCTACACATACACACATATCATCTTCACATACATAAATATCATCTACACATACACAAATATCATCTACACATACACAAATATCATCTACACATACACACATATCATCTACACATACATAAATATCTACACATACACAAATATCATATGCACATACATAAATATCATCTACACATACACACATATCATCTACACATACACAAATATCATCTACACATACATAAATATCATCTACACATACACAAATATCATCTACACATACACAAATACCATCTACACATACACAAATATAATCTACACATACACAAATATCATATGCACATACATAAATATCATCTACACATACATAAATATAATCTACACAAATACAAATATCATCTATCAGCAAAAGTAAAGTAAATGATATTTTCCCCGCCTGAAAGCATGTTGGGCACAGAATGGTAGATCTATATAACTGCAGACCAGTCGGTGTCTGGTGTGATCAGTGACACACCACCCACTTGCAGATACCCAGACATTGTCTGGTACCTCGTTGAAAGACTCGAGGTCAATTTTCAAAAACTCCAAGTCACCCAACTGAGGATCAAACCTCTGACCTCCGGGACATGAGGCGAGTGTCTGGCTCAACCATGGCTCAATATATCACCTATGCTGATACATCATGAGAAACGTTTTTAAGACAAGATTAGGCCAATGGATAGTGTGTGTGTGTGTAGTATAATCCTCCCGTTGCAAGATCCCCACAAGGGAATGTCACAAATTAGGCCAATGGACTAAATGTGTGTAGTATAATCCTCTCGTTGCATGGTCCACAACAGGCAGGAAATGTCACAGAGAAGTATCTTCGAGTATTCAAACTGTCACACTCCATCACCTTGCAGCAGAACACCTGCAGCGCGTCGCTCTCATCCCGGCTCGCCGAAACGTCGCCCGATCCATACCATTTCCCCTGCCTCTTGCATCCTGATGCCAGCGATGTCTGCAATGTTCCGAGTCCATCTTTGAGCTGGTGGACCCCGCCTCTTCTCCCAGAAATCATACCTTCCATGGATGTTTTCTCCCAGCCACTGCGACGTTTAAAATGACCACCGTACTTCAGTCTCCGAGAGAAGATGACGTATATGAGCCAGTGTTCTCTGCTGCGTGCAACAAGGATTAAAATTAGAAAGAAATGCTACAATGTATATAAGGGTAAATGGCAATATTCTTGAACAAGTGAATAGGTACAAATATCCCGGAACAGTCACAACATCTGATGGGAGATGCCTTGAAGATATTAGAACAAGAATCGCTATAGAAAATTTAGCCTTTTGCTAATTGGAAACCATGCTGACCATTAAAATGATGTCAAATGCAACGAGAAACAGGGTATTGATGTGCTACATAGAACCTGTACGTTTGTATCAATATGAAACGTGACAATGAGTAGATAAGCTTAAAAAACATCTAATAGCAGTGAAAATGTGGTTTCTGAGGAAAATGCAAAGATTACCATGGACAGATAGAAAAATTAATGAGCAAATCCTACCCCCCCCCCCCCCCACACACACACACACACACACACAAAATTAGAACCGTAAATTGATTAGAAAAATTAGACGTAGACAGTGAGGATGTTTTGGGCACCTTATGAGAAGAAGAAAAAAAATTGATAACAAGGTGATAATTGACAAGACTGACTGGAAACGAACAAGGTGAATGCATAGAAGTAAATACCTGGATGGCTTGGCCACACGGCATGGTCGCAACAAGAACACAGAGTTGATCCACGACTCTGGAGATCGCGTGAGATGGCGAAACATGACCGCTCACGCTTACGGCATGGCACATGATGGTGATAATTGATTATGTGATGTTCACATCTTGCAGAATCTCATTATTTTGTCTGCTTCTTGGTCCACACAGGAAGTCTGATGTCTGTTTTAAGCAAGCCTCCTTCTGACAGATGATCTAAGGAAAACCGAAGACAATCAGGAACAACCACATTTATCCCGTGATACCTTCTGTAAGAGACTCAGCACTTGTGAGTTTGTTCGGAGTTCAGATGCATCATTTGTATGTCGAATGTAACCACTGAACTGTTCTTTAGGGCAGTTCAGTGAAATTCCAAAATGGAGAACATTGCTACGGCGACTGGACACACAAACCAGTGGTCATCTGCGACTCCTGTTGGGCCAGTTTTTGGAATTCTGAGCTTCCACGACATCCTGGTGTCCATGAGGGAGCTGTTGAGCAACGTTGTTCAGATGGCCATCGATGTTTTTGGCGTCATCACCAACATCATCAACATCGTCGTCTTCTCCAAGATTGGATTCTCAGACAGTTCAACGGTTGTCCTTTTTGGACTCGCCATTTCCGACCTGGGGTTTCTGTTCCTGAGCTGCTGTTCCCAAGCTCTGGACATTCTGGACTCCACTGTTGGACTTCGGCCCTTTGAGCCCATGAAGAACCTGGCCTATCAAGTTCTGTGGTGGTACGTCATGTTTTACGATATCGCCATTGTGTTAACAGTCTTTAGTGCAGTTCAAAAGTGCGCATGCGTGACAATTCCACTTACATTCAAAAGTATATTTACAACTTTTCGATCCATTAAAATTACGGCAGTAATTTATGTTGTCGCATTTATTTACTATTTGCCAATTTTTACTAGCCCAGGTACTTGGACGAAATTTGATTACGCTCGTAACTGGACAAGACTGTATAATTACTACTACCCCAAAAATAATAACGTATTCTCAGTTGAGCACATCTTCAGTAGAGTCGCCCTGCCCTTGGTATCTCAAATTATCGTGATTCTGTGTATGATCGTTCTTACATACAAGTTAAAAGAAGCGCAAAGAATTAGGCGAAACATTGGAGTTCGCAGTGAAGTGTCTGAGCGAACAAACAAACAGTTATCGCAACAAAGTCGCAAAAATAACGCGCGAGAAATTCGAGCTATTCAAACAGTAACGCTGGTGTCAGCCATCTTTGTTGTATGCAACTTGCCAGATATTCTTATAACATTTACGTCCAAATTTTACCCGGAATTTGGCGACGCCAGGAAGTATGAAGGAGCATTTAAGATGTGCAGCGCTGTTCAAGATGTGTTTGGGGTCACCAATTCGGCTGTTAATATTTTCGTATATTTGAAGTATAATTCTAAATATCGTCGGAAGTTTAAGGAAATCACACAGACAACCTGCAATTTTTCCATGCGACTTAAATGTCGGGAGGTGAGAATTTGGCACTGAAATTGACAAGCGTTCTTGGTAGAATAATTTCCACGGAATTGTTCGTGTGGATATTTTCTGGTTATGACTTTTAAATGACTTCTTTATAACCACTTGTAATGTAAGTAGAGCTTTGAACAGTATGGGAACAGTGAGTTACTTAGGGAACATACCATCCTCAATACACATCGAATTATATGTTCATAAGTACGCAGAAGAAGCCGGTTCCCTGGCCGAGGGGTTAGCAGCTTTCTCCGTTAACCCCGAATACTCTCGCGGTTGACGTGAGCGCACGAGAATTAGAAGTGGTTCGAGTCGCGCCAGTGACTTATGAGAGTATGGAGCCGGTTGCTCAGAAAGTCGTGGCGTGCTGATGAGCGTAATCTAGCCTAGGAATCAACATACAGCTGAAAGATGCTGGTGTTGACCGCAATATCCTGAAACAGGATGGAAATGCGGGGGGGGGGGGGGGGGGGGGGGGGGGGGGGGGGGGGGGGAGGGGGGGGGGGGAGTACGCAGAAATGATCCACGTTATTTTGTGGCAAGTGCAGAAATTCAGATATCTAGGCACATGGATAACATCAGATGGAAGATGTATCACTGAGATAAAGAACAGAATAGGACAAGCAAAACATGCATTCTATCAAATGAAGAACGTTTTGTGCAATAAGTCACTGTCCTTGAAAGTTATAAAAAAGAGTTCTTGCATGTTACATAGAGCCAGTTTTAACATACGGCTGCGAATCCTGGACAATTAGTAAACAGGTGAAAAACTACCTGGAAGCCTTGGAGGTGTGGTTTCATAGGAGAATTCTACAAACTTATTGGACAGCCAAAATGAGCAATCATGACGTTTTAAGGGAAGCTGGGTCGTGAGACAACATATTACAAACATCAGACAGAGACAGTCATTTTTGGTTACGTTTTGAGAAGACAAAACCTGGAACATGTGAGACAAATTTGAGGAAAGAGAGATAGAGTAAGACTGGGTGAGAAGATTTTCGACAGTCTTATGTTAAGGCATGGAATGGAGTCACCACACGAGCTTATCCATGACGTCGGAAATCGAAATTTGTGGAGAGTCATGATCACTAACGCCACATGGCAGGGCTATAAGAAGGTCAAGAAGCAGAGGATGTGAAGACAAAACTGTTCAAATCACAATGGCAGTATTTGGGACTGTATGTGCATGTTATACATTTATATAATTTCTGTCCCACTGTGGAGAAAATGTAACAAGTCCCGTGTAGGACTAACTCGAGGGCGAGCAAGGAAAGGAAAGAATAAAAAAACTCACAACAACAAAATCGGAACTCAGTTATAACCGACGATGTAGAAGCAGGTTGAACGAGGTCGAATTTTTTTCTTTTTCTTGTAAATTGTGAGCTGATTGAGCACCGTGGGACTTATGGAGAGGACTTTACAAATGCCAGTGAATCAGGAGGTGAGGAAAAGGCCATGGCGCTGGATAGGACACTCGGTAAGAAAACCTGGGGACAATATAACTAGACACTCTCTTGTCTGAAAACCCACAAGGCAAACGAAATAGCAGGAAACCTAAAGCACACGGAGAAGAGAACTACAGACAGAGATGATTAACAGGACGTGTAGAGGGTTGTAGGAGATAGCAAGAGATAGGACGGTGAAGCACTACATTCCAGAATCTGCCAAGAGAGACAGACCACTTATGAGTGTGTCACGGGGGCAATGCAGTCTAAAATATGTACCAGGAAACGCGGCCAGTGTGACGTTGACCCCATCACCAATCAAGTACAGATTGGTCGATACAAATATTGGTCGATGCAAATATTGGTCGATGCAAATATTGGTCGATGCAAATATTGGTCGATGCAAATATTGGTCGAACATCATATACCAGAAACAGACCAAGAGAAATAATGCCGGATGAACAGACGGTGGAATGTAAGACTATCATTAGCAGAGCTAATCCGGAGCACAAAGGACCGAGATCTGTGGAAAGACATGAATGCCTACACCAGTTGGCAAGTTGATGATGATGATGATGATGATGATGATGATGATGATGATGATGATGATGATGATGATGATGATGATGATGATGACCATATGCCAAATATGCCTTAAGACGCGAAAAGTGTCCGTTACCTTACTTACAGATGTAATGAGCTCGATTTTTAGTTAATCGATGAATCAATTCACAACCCATCTGTTATTTATGTGTAGCTTTAGCTTTATTGTCCCTATTATGGTTTTATCAATAATTCCCCCTGCCTTGCGTGGATTAAATTTCTGTTTCTGCCTTGACCTGTATGCTAAACCACAGCTGGGGATAACAAACAGGTGTGTCTGTCTGCCGTATATTACAAACAAGACCAAGAACCCACAAAGTGTATGTTCATTTAACACATACCAGCGTATGAAAATGAAACAGCTACATGAAGAAGAAAACATCCGTCGTACTTTTATTTGCGTTTATCTGGTTCGAATTGTACTTCTTATCTTCCTCCTTGTTCCTCTCTTCCTCTTTGTCTTCATTCTTCTACACTCCGCTTATCTTCCGCCTAGTGACCAGTCTCGTCCATGTCGTCGTCTCCTCCTCCCCCTCCTCATTCTCGCTTTTCTACTTATTAATTTTCTCGCTCCTTTTCCTCTTTGTTCTAATTGATCTACTTTTTCTGGTTCTTCTTGCTTTCATCTTGTTTGTGTTCCCTTCCTATATTTTATCTTTGTCTCCTCCTCATCTAGGTCCCCTCCAGATCGATTCCCCCTTCCTTTTCGCTACCCCCCTGTCCTTTTCAATTCTCTGCCGTCCTTTTCTATTCTCTTCCGTCCTTCTCCTTCTCCTTCTCCATTTCTATCCATTTTATCCTACCACTCCTCTTTATAATTCTTCCCCTATAGGCAACTATGTTACCCAGAATCCTTTCACTCATGTTCACGTCCTTAACACAATTGTTATGTTTTTCGTTTATTCTCTGGCTGTTATTAAACGGACAGGCGTTCAAAATGTCATTGTTCTTTTTTAATTTTTTTTTTTTTTAAATTTTAACGTTGTCTAGTGTGTTAGGTATTTATGTCTGCCTTTTGTTTCTCAACAGAACACAGGGCCTCAACCAACTCATGCCAACCCCTTTTGTATACAATACATTTAATCATCGGGTGGATTTTGCAGCTGCAGTGGTTTGTTTTTTTAATAGGTGGAGATTGCCAGTCTCACATCCAACCCTCCTTATCTCTCCTACGACATGCATGGCAGGTCACTGTGTTACTATTCTTTGCTTCCCTTAACTGATTCAGTACCGAGGGA
>JACEFZ010007617.1:410000-422500 GCA_014155875.1 Cepaea nemoralis | reverse complement strand
GTGTGTGTGTGTGTGTGTGTGTGTGTGTGTGTGTGTGTGTGTGTGTGTGTGTGTGTGTGTGTGTGTGTGTGTGTGTGTGGTGTGTGTGTGTGTGTGTGTGTGTGTGTGTGTGTGTGTGTGTGTGTGTGTGTGTGTGTGTGTGGTGTGTGTGTGTGTGTGTGTGTGTGTGTGTGTGTGTGTGTGTGTGTGTGTGTGTGTGTGTGTGTGTGTGTGTGTGTGTGTGTGTGTGTGTGTGTGTGTGTGTGTGTGTGTGTGTGTGTGTGTGTGTGTGTGTGTGTGTGTGTGTGTGTGTGTGTGTGTGTGTGTGTGTGTGTGTGTGTGTGTGTGTGTGTGTGGTGTGTGTGTGTGTGTGTGTGTGTGTGTGTGTGTGTGTGTGTGTGTGTGTGTGTGTGTGTGTGTGTGTGTGTGTGTGTGTGTGTGTGTGTGTGTGTGTGTGTGTGTGTGTGTGTGTGTGTGTGTGTGTGTGTGTGTGTGTGTGTGTGTTTTGTTTGTGTGTTAGTGTCGTCACACTAAAGATGGAATTGTTTTTCTGTATTATCTCATGCTTCCTCTAAACTCTAAACTCTACTTCTGCGCTATACTTCATTGAGTGCTAATCTATAGATGTGAATTTACCTACATTTCTATTAATTTGCAGATTAACACCAAAAGTCACTAAGTGAAGCGGGTGTCATGTGCCAACATACGGATGTCATGTGCCAACATAAGGAGGTCATGTGCCAGCATACGTGTGTTCTGTGGTAACATACTGGTGTCAAACTTTGGCATTTAGCAAATCAATTTACAACCACATATCACAGGCCATTTGGACAAAAGTGTTGACTTCTCGTCCTTCTTTCGGGACGTAAATTACAAATATCCTAGGAGGGCAGCATGGCCGAATCGATAAGAGCGGTCGTTCTTAACCATCCGGTGTGCTGATGCCGAGGTAGCAGGTTCAACCCCTACACAGGTCAGTTGGACTGAAATGTTGACTTCTCGTCCTTGACTTGGGGAGGTAAATTATAAGTACCTTTGCAGTCCAGTGGGTTCGCTGATGGCGAGGGACACTGGTAATAGGGAAAGCTAATCCACACGTAAATACCAGTCGTGCGCACTAGAAGTTGAAGCATGTGTATGGACTACGCTTGAGTGCAAAGCAAGTGAAAACAAAAATTGGAAAAAAAAGCAACAACAACAACAAGTACATTAGAAGTGGGAGTGGGTTCGCCTTATACAAACATCAACCCCTTGCAGTCTCCACAAGTAGCAAATTCAAATACTAGAAGCACGCAATAGTTCAAAGCGAGCGAACGAAAAATAAAAGTATTCCATAAACCCCATTGGGTAAAAAAAGAGAACAAAATGATTTAGCTAACTTAATATTGATCTAGGCCTGTTAATAAAGTTAGTTGCATATCCTTGACAGGACGTCGCAGTCAGCAACACCATTATTATACTGTTGTGATCTCTTGACAAATTTACGTTCAGTAGTTTACCTTTGCTTTCTGTTATTAGTTCAAATAAAATTAGGGAACATTACATATTTTGGGCGTGCGAATGTCTGGAAAAGATCAGTATGGAGGGAGGTGTACCGGGGACGTGGAGGAGAGGAAGATCACGACATAGATGGATTTATAATTCCTTGATACTTTACACAAGAAGCAACAGAGGCGGTTTACCTGGCTGGTGGTTGAGAGACATTTTGGAAGTCTATAACGACGGAAAGGTCTGCGAGTGAGAAGTCTCTAGTTCATCTTGTTCTAATCATTTGGAGCCACCATAGGGGTTTGATATATTGAAGATATGGAAGGAATCAACATTGGGGGACGATGCATCAATAACATTAGATATGCAGATGATACAGTCTTGATTGCAGACAATGAACAGGACCTGCAAAATTTAGTAGATGCGATTGTTACACGCAGTGAACAACTAGGGTTAGAATTAAATTGTAAGAAGACACAGGTTATGGTCGTCACTAGGAAGAACGAAATACCACAAGGTAATATACAAGTAAATGGGAATATTCTTCAACAAGTGAATCGGTACAATTATCTCGGAACAGTAATAACATCTGATGGGAGATGCCTTGAAGAGATTAGAACAAGAATCGCCATGACAAAAGTAGCCTTTAGCAAGATGAAAAACATACTGACCAATAAAAAGATGTCAATTGAAACGAGAAAAAGAGTGTTGAGATGCTACATAGAACCTGTACTTTTATATGGATGTGAAGCTTGGACAATGAGCAGTCAAGCTGAAAAACATCTGATGGCTGTAGAAATGTGGTTTCTGAGGAAAACGCAAAGAATACCATGGACAGACAGAAAGACCAATGAACAAGTCCTTCAAGAAACAAATAAAGATCGTAAACTGATTAGAGACATTAGACGTAGACAGTCACAATTTTTTGGGCATGTTATGAGAAGAAATGATTTGGAGAATTTGGTGACAACTGGTAAGATCGAGGGGAACAGACCAAGGGGAAGACTTAGAAGCAAGTACCTGGATGGCTTGGCCTTGTGGCATGGTCGAGACAGAAACACGGAGCTGATCCACGACTCTGGTGATCGAGTGAGATGGAAGAACCTGACTACCCACGCTTACCGGCATGGCACATGATGGATGGGATAGGGGTTTGGCTTGAACGGGTTCCAGTGGGTTTGTGTTACCACATCAAGGTAGCTGCTTTTTAATCTGGGCTCCCATATGGTGTGTTGCACGTCATTTAGATGACGTCACAATCAAACCCAGCATTTTTAGGAAGATTTTCTCAGTAATTTTACTTCAGTATTTTGACATGCCGTCAGAAATCGCATTTTATAGATGATCATGATCGTCCAAACCAGTAAAATAGACACTTGATGATGATGTTGATGATGAGTTTGTCATTGCTTACTGAACGGCCAACACTCACATACATTGTGAAAACCCACGCCATTAGGCAAACCCACTCCCGACTTCGGAGGTACTTGTAATGTATGTCCACAATTGAAGGACGAGAAGTCAATACTTTAGTCCAACTGGCCAGTGTAGACGCTGAACCCACTACCCTGGCACAAGTAAATTTGCTGTCCGTTTCAAACGGTTGTGCCTCAGTGTAGAAGTTAATACAAAATTTACCTGTGGCGACAGATACAGAATTAATTTGTGGACATCAAAGACGTTTTTAACAATCGACCAATAGTGTGTGTGTGATTAGATCAAATTCTTTAAGCGTATTCGTATACCTCTTACACTCTCAGGTAGACCAGATAATCGATAGCCTTTAGGTCGAATATGTCGTGTTCGATTCAGCCAGATGAAAGAAGTGAGATATTAGTATAAGATCTTTATGTATTTCTTTTAATGAAACGTTAATGTATGTTATCTCATTCCTTGGTTTACAGAAATATTAATATTTCCTATACGATAATAATAACAAACATACAACGGATTAGCAGCAGTTGAAGTAGTAATTGAGGTGGCAGAGATAGCTGTATTAGCACTAGTAATTGTAATAGTAGTAGTAGTAGTAGAAGTAGTAGTAGTAGTAGTAGTAGTAGTAGTAGTAGTAGTAGTAGTAGTAGTAGAATAAGAAGTTGTAATAGTAGTAGTAGTAGTAGTAGTAGTAGTAGTAGTATTAGTAGTAGTAGTAGTAGTAGTAGTAGTAGTAGTAGTAGTAGTAGTAGTAGTAGTATTAGTAGTAGTAGTAGTAGTAGTAGTAGTAGTAGTAGTAGTAGTAGTAGTAGTAGTAGTAGTAGTAGTAGTAGTAGTATTAGTAGTAGTAGTAGTAGTAGTAGTAGTATTAGTAGTAGTAGTAGTAGTAGTAGTAGTAGTAGTAGTAGTAGTAGTAGTAGTAGTAGTAGTAGTAGTAGAATAAGAAGTTGTAATAGTAGTAGTTGTAGTAGTAGTAGACCTAGTGGTAGATGTAGTAGTAGTAGTCCTAGAAGAAGTCGTAGTAGTACTAATATTAGTAGATTAGTAGAAGTAGCATATATATATATATAAAAGGAGTGTTCATGTGAAATTCGTTAGTGCCGCACCGAGTGTAATTGCGTACGTTGAACGCGATCATGTCATAGACATGTGATAAGTACTAACCAATGAATGAAAGAGCATGTGCATATCGTTCCATGATGCACAGGTTCTGTTTCTGACAGTTGAGAAAATGGCCGAGTTGATCCAAAATCCGTCCAAAGAAGCGCAAAGAGCGGTGATTCAGTTTCTTTTATTTGAATGCTGTCGACCAGTGGACATTCATCGAAGAATGCAGGCCACGTACGATAACATATGTGTGTCGAAGACAACAGTGACAGACTGGGTACGAATGTTTCGGAAAGGACGTCAGTTCACGACAGATCTTCGACGGCAGGGTCAATCACATATTGTTGCAACAGAAAAAAAAACCATCGCCAAAATTGATGCAGCAGTACAGATGAACCGTTGGCGAAGCATACGTTCGCTAGCAAAAGAATTTGATGTGTCAATTGGGACAATTCAAAAGGTCGTTCGTAAGAAACTGCAATATCGGTAGATGTGTTCACAGTGGGTACCACGGATGTTGACTGACCACAAAAAGAGGAACGCATGGGATGATGTTTGAACCACTTGGGGCGTTACAAAGTGGAGGGTGATGCATTTCTCTTCCGCATGGATGATGAATCATGGTGACGCCACTTTGAGCCGAGCAGCAAAAGAGAGAGCATGCAATGGAAGCATGCTAGATCACCAAAATGCCAAAAAATTCAAGTTACAGGTTTCCGCTGGTAAGGTTATGCTGAGCGCATCTTTTTTTTTTTACCATGAAGGGCTATTGTTGGCCGACTTTAAAGAACCTGGTGTCAACATCAACTCTACCCACTACTTCGAAACACTAGACAAGCCGCAAAAAGCCATCAAGAATAAACGACCCGGCATGCTTTCTCGCGGTGTGATTTTGTTGCACGATAATGCTCGTTCGCATGTTGCAAAGATTGTGCAGGAAGCATTAGCTTGGAAGATGTGGGAAATTCTGCAACATCCATCCTATAGTCCTGATTTGTCACCATGTGATTTTCATTTGTTCGGACCTCTAAAAAAATCTCTAAAGGGGCAACGATTTCACATAGATGCAGACGTAATGAACGCGGTAAACACTTGGTTCAGTGAGCAACCACAATTCTTTTTTGCGGACGGCATTCGTCGCTTACCTAAGCAATGGGATGTTTGCCTGAATGCCTACGGCGACTTCTTCTGACCAACCCATGGTGCATAATTCATTCAAAATGAGTACTTTGTTTAATTCTACCACACCTGTTAATATTTCTTTCATGCTTTTGTAATAAAGCCATTGAAACGGGTTTCAAATGAACGAACCTAATATATATATATAGCCTTGATTGGTAACTGGTCTAGAATCGAAGCTCCGATAGGCGGACAGTTAGAGCACTGCTTTGCTGATCCGGAGGCTTCTGCAGCTTGTCTTGTTCGTGACGTATTGGTGTTACCTTTCCTCTGGAGTAAACTAGACAGGCCGAGGGAGCGATCATGCTTCATGGGCAACACATGTTCTGTAAATTCAGCCCAGGCTTTGTGTGTCACAATCAACAAGTAAGTCACAAATGTCACAATCAACAAGTAAGTCACAAATGGCTGTTGAAAAATAACTAAATATGATAACAACTTGAAACCAGTTTACTTTTATACATACGTTGTCCCTTTATTTCTCAACATAATTTCCACCAACATTGATGGGCTTATCCCATCGTTTTATTAATCCTCCCAAACCGGTTGCATAGAACTGCGTGCTCTGTTTTCTAAACCACGTTTCACTTCACATTCAACTTCGGCGTCATTCGCGAAATGTCTCCTGCCAATTTTGGTTTTCAGTGGTCCAAAAATGTAGAAATCGCTAGGGGCTAAGTCGCGGCTCTACGGTGGACGTTACTCGCCTGTCACCTCTAATGATCTCCTCAACCCGTTGCACGGATGCTTCTGTTGCAATCTCAAGAGGACGACCAGATCGGATTTCATCAACAATTTTAGAGCGTCCTTGAGAACATTTTTCTACCCAGCTATGCACCGCTTCACGGGACAACAGCATAAACAGGAGGCATTTACTTATGAATGTCCGTTGCAGGTAGTCTTTTTGCCAAAAAAAAAAAAAAAAGACACACTCACACACACACACACACACACAATGGCACGTTGCTCTTTGGTTGTACACTCCGTAAGTAAGTCGCCATTTTGTTTATGCGCTGCGTATGCGCATAAGACACCTAGCGCCACCCGAAGAACGGGAATATAACGTTCGATGTTGCTGTCACCAAATGGCACCTGTAGAAAACACCAACTACATTTACCTGCCATCCCACAGAACTGTGTAACTGACTTATTGACTCTCCCTCGTGTGCGTGTGTGCGTGCGTGCGTGTGTGCGTGCGTGCACATCGAACGCGATTTGTAATCCTACAAACGGCGTTCGAAATCAGCGGAAGGAAATTTAGAAGCACGCCGCCTTGTGTTGATTTTCAACAATGGTATTACGGTCAGACTTTCAGAAAGCAATGGCAAATTACTGATCGTAAACGTATCTAGTCAAACACAATCATCCAACAATGCTGGGGTTGACTACAATGTCCCATAACGGTCATGCAACTGACTTAACTACACTCAACGTTCAAATAAACGTATTTCGGTTATACAGAGAGATAAGATGTTAAAAGAATGGCAATATACACAGATAAAGACATGATGAAACGACCTAGTAATTGGTAATTGGTCACACCCGGTAGCTCGACAGGAAAATACAGTCCTAATAATTACAGTTATATAGATTATTATCTCCGCAAATTTCACGGTTGGTCGATGACATGCCAGTCAACTCTGCTAATTGAAAGACGGATATATTCTTAGATGTAAAAGATGTCAACTATTCACATTCTTTGATTAAAAAGTATTACGGTGAGCTGCTGAAAATATTACATCTTCAAAGTTACGCGCCGTTTAATTAGATGGATTGTGTGTTGTCAGGTGTTAGCTATAAAGTTTAGTGTTGCTACCTGCAGGGTACTGCTCCGGTAAATATCTTGTTTTTCATGTTCTTATGTACTTGTACTTTGCTTGTCCTTTTCTGCAGTTATTAGTGTATCTCTGATTAATAGCCATCAGAAGGAGGCGTAACTCTTAAAGCGAAAAGTGGAATCAATGGAATAAGCCTGCAAACAAAGCTGAAAGTCTACAATTCAGTCGTAGTATCCACACTGCTATATGCTTGTGAAACCTGGACTGTTTATCAGCGACACGCTAAGACATTAAACCACTTCCACACAGTCTGCCTTAGGAAGCTATTGTAGATTACATGGCAAAACAAGATCCCAGACACTGAAGTCATGGAAAGAGCGTCCATGCCCAGTATCCACACTATATTAATGAAGAATCAGATTCGCTGGGCTGGTCACTTGACTCGCATACCAGATCACAGGCTCCCTAAACGAATTTTTTTCGGCGAGTTGCGTTGTGATAAACGCTCCCAAGACGGCCAGAGGAAACGTTTTAAAGACACTGAAAATCTCACTGAATGCTTTTGGAATTCATCATGACACCTGGGAGACTGCAGCCAGAGACCGAAATTCGTGGCGTACATCATTACGCAAGGGTGAAGCAGAACTGCAAGAGCTGTGAAGAAAAGGTTGGATATAAAAAAAAACCACTGAAGGAGATCCTCCGCCTGGAACGTCAAGCATTCTTTGCCCACATTGTCAAAGAACATTTCGAGCCAAAATAGGCCTTATCAGCCATCTTAGAACTCACGGCTCCATACTTTCAACCCCACTGGATGTGTATTAGTGGTCTTCACGCAAGGGTAAAGCAGGACTGCAAGAGCTGTGAAGAAAAGGTTGGATATTAAAAAAAAAACCACTGAAGGAGATCCTCCGCCTGGAACGTCAAGCATTCTTTGCCCACATTGTCAAAGAACATTTCGAGCCAAAATAGGCCTTATCAGCCATCTTAGAACTCACGGCTCCATACTTTCAACCCCACTGGATGAAATGAATGGTCATCATCATTCTTGATGGACAAACACAGCGAAAAGACTGCGCATGCGTGAAATGAAGAGATGCATGGCCGAATTGATAAGAGCTCTGTTTCTTAAACATCAGGTGTGCTGATACCGAGGTACGTAATTTACAAGTGCCTCTGAAGTCGGAGTCGGTTCGCCTGATGACGAGGGACACTGGTAATAGAAAAAGCTACTCTGCACTAAAAATAAAAGAAAATCAGTCCAGTGCAATAGAAATGCTAGCACGTGAAAGGACTAAGCTTGAGTTCACAGTGAACAAAAGCAAAATAATAAATATGTTGACCGAAATTCCAAGAGATAAATTGTCATTTATTCGGATGCGCTTTTAATAGTCAGCTGCTTGGGAGGTGGGAGAGGGGGGGGGGATCTAGAATCATGGGGCTAAATGATATGACTGTTCCTTTGAAAACTTGATTACAAGTTTCTTAAACGGGACGTTTCTATGAATATCAGCCCACCGAAAAATATCAGGGAATAGAGAAACAGATGTACTTGTAAGTTACCCCTCAATGAACGTGACATCAGACAAACACGTATCCGACAAACACGGCATCAGACAAACACGGCTTCAGACAAACACGGCTTCAGACAAACACGGCTTCAGACAAACACGGCATCAGACAAACACGGCATCAGACAAACACGGCTTCAGACAAACACGGCTTCAGACAAACACGGCATCAGACAAACACGGTATCAGACAAGTTCATTCCACCCAAATCCACTAGAAATGTCAGGAACCTTAAATTAACTACCGATGTTATTAGAAACATTAACCCGAAGCTCTGAGTGCGAGCCGGCGGGAAAACAATGAACATGCACTAGTCTGTACAGAAGGTTAATTCGGATTTTGTCGTATACTGTCGATGAGTTGGGAGTTTGGCTCTGGTTTTCGTCAATGCTTGGTTTACTGTCGACGTGTTAGGAGTTTGGCTCTGATTTCCGTCATTGCCTGGTTTACTGTCAACATGTTGGGAGTTTAGCTCTGGTTTCCGTTAATGCCTGGTTTACTGTCAACATGTTGGGAGTTTGGCTCTGGTGTCCGTCAATGCTTGGTTTACTGTCACCATGTTTGGATTTTGGCTCTGGTTTCCGCCCGTTGTTTCATGAAGTGGTTAAACCATTATCTGAGCTATTGGATTTAATGCGTCTGTGACTCGTGGTACAGAACCTGTTTCACAATTCCCCGACACATAAAATCGACGGTTCGAAACCAGCGGCCGGCCATTTGGAAACAGACCGTCTTAGTAGTATAGTATGCGCATTTGCCACCTCAAAATGGGGAGTGGGGACGGGGATTGTGGGGAGTATTTCGTTATATAGATCTATGTGACGTCATCGCACTCCCCCTGAAATCGACTCCCCATTCTCAATGGGGAGTCAAAGGGGTATAACTCATATTTGGTCTTATTACATCCCTTTAAAAACCGGTGATCGGTGAGTGTGCGGGTGGCGGACGGTGGGGTCGGGCGTGCGTGCGTGATCGGGTACATGGTGCGCGGGCGGTCGGTGTTCGAATCCAATCGAAAATCGGTTGGGGTGGAGTCATGGTGGCCGAGTTGTCTACCGGGCATGAGGTGTGGGACTATTGGTGGTGTATAATGGTTAGGAGTACGATGGTCTTCCACGGGGTGGCGTCGTGGCTAAACCGGGAGGTTGGGAAAGATTTTTTTAAAATGGTGCTTCATTGTTAAGAGGCCGGGCAGTGGGATGGAGTTATGGTGGGTGAGCTGTCTATCGGGCTTGAGGTGTGGGATTATTTTTGGTGTTGTACGGTGATTATGCGCGCGTATGTGTGTGTGAGTGGTGTGTTAGGGTTACAGTACTCGTCCACACGATGGGGAAGGTGGAGTGGGTGTAAGACGGATTGTCGTTGTTAAGGAGGTGGTTAAATGGTCTGTAGAGACTATTAGTGGTCTATAAAACTATCATCATATACAGGGTCACAGAGATTCAGCGACTGTATTAGGGTTACAGTGCTCGTCCTACACGGTGGGGAAGTGGTTGTGGAGTGGGTGTAAGATGTCTCTTTTCTTTGTTAAGGAGGTGGTTATATGGTCTGTTGAGACTATTAGTGGTCTATAAAACTTTCATCATACAAGGGTCACAGAGATTCAGTGGTTGTATTAGGGTTACAGTGCTCATCCTCACGGTGGGGAAGTGGCTGTGGAGTGGGTGTAAGACGGATTGTCGTTGTTGAGATGGTGGTTATATGGTCTGTAGAGACTATTAGTGTCATCATCATACAAGGGTCACAGATCTTTTAAAAGGAAAACCGTAATAAAGTAAAGATGATGCTTATTAGTGGTCGAGTTGTGTGACTGGGGGTGGTCGAAGGATAGAGTATTAAGAGTATGTGTAAAGGTGGTGACGTGGGTATGATAGATGCCCTGTGTCTATTTGGTCATACCTAGAAGTACACTGGTTGCTGTAGTGAGGTGTCATGTGGAGGTGACAGGTTCGAAGCCCGGTAATTGACCAGGTTAAATACCTATTCAGTGTACCGGCTGTATCTCATTTAAGCCGAATTAGGGGACAATACCACTTGTCGTTAATACTCAAAAAGTGTCGTCTGGGCTGTTATCTGTAGCAAGAAAAGGCCAGTCTTCTTCCAACCAAAGAAACAAAAACATGGATTACAACCCTGGCCAACGAAATAAATTTTTGCCTCCTCTTTCTCCTACAGCCATTTTGTTCTACCAGAAACCTACTTCTGGCAGTCAGGCAGCAGTAGACCTGCAAGAGACAACCTTTGATTTGCTTAATGATGTTTCTTCAGATGAAAATATTGACCTTCTACCTAGTAGTCATGGTCCAGCCTCTGAGTCTCTCAAGAAAATTAATGTTTTGTGGAATGAAACATATCCCACTGCCGGTTTCCGAAGCTGCTCATCTGGTTCAACAGAGGAAATACAACACCCAACGATTAAGGTTTGTATAAATGGTAACTTTCATGCGCATAGTTCCGATGTCTAATTTTACAAGTAGTAGTACCAACACTGATACATACTCGTGTGTCGTGAAGACATGTGTTGAGATACGCCTCTTTAGAGTCATTCGTGGTCCATCACTATCACCACCTTCCCGGTCCTTCTCCGCCTTACATTTTTATTATACAAACAATTCTGCTCCCAATAACTTGACACCTGACATGTTCTCCGGCTAGTTTTCACCGCTTACCTCCACACATCCTAACACTCCTGGTTATATAATATAAGCTGATCCCCAGCATCATTCACGGCTGGTCTGGTGGTTCACATTCTGAGATCATTGGTACACATTTTCCCAGCTCGTTCTGTCTATTGTACATTAGTACAGTCACTCTGGCGTTAGTACGGCATCTCTGTAATGATTGCGGTTTGGTTTATGAAGACT
This sequence comes from Cepaea nemoralis, assembly GCA_014155875.1. Lineage (NCBI taxonomy): Eukaryota > Metazoa > Mollusca > Gastropoda > Stylommatophora > Helicidae > Cepaea > Cepaea nemoralis. The sequence continues at coordinate 411,100 of JACEFZ010007617.1, read as the reverse complement.
TGTCACTACAACATTTTTTCTGTGTTCCATAATTTTTTACTTTGCAAAGCGATCCTATACAGCCTGTTTTCATAACATTTTCACAACTGTATCACAGTTCATTTCATGCATATCGCAATTATTGTCACGATTTTTCTCTCTCAAGTCGTGGTCAAAGAATGTCGACAGGCGGTTTTTAAGGCAAATTACCAGTTCTCTTTGTCTCTCTCCTACTATCTTTATTACCATATCAGTTCAATGTGTTTTTTCCTATCATTCTTCTTTGAAATCAACTGTAGCTTTCACATAATTTCTTATATAAACCACACAAGCGGTTTATTAAAGGAGACCGTGTAAAAGGTCTTTTTAACATAATTCCGCGGGCATCTCCGCTTATACAGCACAATATTTAATGATAAATATAATTCATTGTGTTTTTCACTGTAAATGGTGAAAGTCGCTTAAGATATTGCGGTTTTCATAGTGATGTGTTATATGTGGCAGTTCTTTAACTTTCATTATAAATAGTTATTGTGTTTTGTAACGGTCACTAATAAAGAATTATTATCTGGTGGAGTTTTATAACTTTTACACCAAGTGTTGCAGTCGTGTAAGTTTTTCAATGTGATTATTTCCGGCACAGGTTAAGTTTGCATCAGAACCGTACCTCTCGAAAGTTCATCTCGTTGGCACCGAAGAACGCCATGGTAACTGGCATCATGTAACCAGAGAACGTGAGAATTTTGAAAAGCGTGTTCTAGCGCTGGAACCAATTTTGACCCCAGTCCTGAGCCAGTCACAGAGTCAAAGTCCTGGAGCAGAGAAAAAAGTCAAGCACAACAGTGGAGGAGGCAGAGATAGTCTAATCAACTTGTCTGTGTTTCTCTCTGTCATAGTAAACTAGTTATAACCAGAAATAAACTCGTATGCGTCTTTGTTCTTGTATGTATGTATCAAGTCGGCCACCGATAACAGGTGTCATCAGCCTCTCACTACGAGAACGACATGAAAAACAGGAAAACCAGAAAGAGGAAAACAATAACAACATATAATACTGTTAATAAAACAATCACTACAACAACAACAAACTCTACAAACTCTACAATACTACTACTACTACT
>JACEFZ010007617.1:405000-407500 GCA_014155875.1 Cepaea nemoralis | reverse complement strand
ATAGACAGTGGCTGACAGGTTGATAGGTTAGGTATTTACACACCAGGCAAATTTATGACAGACCGGATTAGTGTCTAGCAGCAAGCAATTTCAGTAGAAAAAACAACAAATGACAATAGATTGGTCACATAACTAGGCTACCAACTACAGTATATAGCAAGAAGTAATATTAGAGAGAGAGAGAGAGAGAGAGAGAGAGAGAGAGAGAGAGAGAGAGAGAGAGAGAGAGAGAGAGAGAGAGAGAGAGAGAGAGAGAGAGAGAGAGAGAGAGAGAATTTATTCTAACCTTCCGATACATTGACGCTTGGTGGAATCATGCTCACACAGGTGGGTCAAATCGATTTAGATCCCCGGGTTCGACAACCGTCAGCCGAAGGTTTTACTTGTAGTAATCCTCTTAACAATGTCTCTCGTATGTATATTATGCCTATATATTAGACAAAGACCAAAACAACTCGACAAGGTCGTTACAGAAAACAAACTTAGAGGACACCTTTAGTACTAAAGCATTGCTTTGTTTCCTTAAGCCGGTTTCACAAGCACGTATCAGACACCCTGAATTAGTATTTAAGATATCCAGTCATGCATTGGAAAATATATGTATAAAAGTTGTAATAGCTTTAGCAGCAGTAGTAGTAGTGTGGTGGTGTTTGTAGTAGTAGTAGTAGTAGTAGTAGTAGTAGTAGTAGTAGTAGTAGTAGTAGTAGTAGTAGTAGTAGTAGTAGTAGTAGTAGTAGTAGTAGTAGTAGTAGTAGTAGTAGTAGTAGTAGTAGTAGTAGTAGTAGTAGTAGTAGTAGTAGTAGTAGTAGTAGTAGTAGTAGTAGTAGTAGTAGTAGTAGTAGTAGTAGTAGTAGTAGTAGTAGTAGTAGCAGTAGTAGTATTAATTTGTAGAGTTTGTTGTTGTTGTAGTGATTGTTTTATTAATAGTAGTATATGGTGTTATTGTTTTCCTCTTTCTGGTTTTCCTGTTTTTTATGTCGTTCTCGTAGTGAGAGGTTGTGGACACCTTGTTATCGGTGGCCGACTTGATACATACATACAAAAACAAAGACGTATACGAGTTTATTTCTGGTTACAACTAGTTTACTATGACACACAGACAAGTTGATTAGACTATCTCTGCCTCTTCCACTGTTGTTCTTGACTTTTTTCTCTGCTCCAGGACTTTGACTCTGTGACTGGCTCCAGGACTGGGGTCAAAATTGGTTCCAGCGCTAGAACACGATTTTCAAAATTCTCACGTTCTCTGGTTACATGATGCCAGTTACCATGGCGTTCTTCGGTGCCAACGAGATGATCTTTCGAGAGGTACGGTTCTGATGCAAACTTAACCTGTGCCGGAAATAATCACATTGAAAAACTTACACGACTTCAAACACTTGGTGTAAAAGTTATAAAACTCCACCAGATAATAATTCTTTATTAGTGACCGTTACAAAACACAATAACTATTTATAATGAAAGTTAAAGAACTGCCACATATAACACATCACTATGAAAACCGCAATATCTTAAGCGACTTTCACCATTTACAGTGAAAAACACAATGAATTATATTTATCATTAAATATTGTGCTGTATAAGCGGAGAATGCCCTGCGGAATTATGTTAAAAAGACCTTTTACACGGTCTCCTTTAATAAACCGCTTGTGTGGTTTATATAAGAAATTATGTGAAAGCTACAGTTGATTTCATAGAAGAATGATGAAAAAACACCTTGTAACGGATAGTGGTAATAAAGATAGTAGGAGAGAGACAAAGAGAATTGGTTAATTTGCATCAAAAACCGACATTCTTTGGACACGACTTGAGAGAGAAAAATCTGTGACAATAATTACGATATGCATGAAATGAACTGTGATACAGCTGTGAAAAGGATATGAAACAGGCTGTATAGGATCGCTTTGCAAAGTAAAAAATTATGGAACACAGAAAAAATGTTGTAGTGACAAGTCTTCATAAACCAAACCGCAATCATTACAGAGATGCCATACTAACGTCAGAGTGACTGCACTAATGTACAATAGACAGAACGAGCTGGGAAAATGTGTACCAATGATCTCAGAATGTGAACCACCAGACCAGTCGTGAATGCTGAGGGGGATCAGCCTTATATTATATAACCAGGATTGTTAGGATGTGTGGAGGTAGGCGGTGAAACTAGCCGGAGAACATGCCAGGTGTCAAGTTATTGGGAGCAGAATTGTTTGTATAATAAAAAGGTAAGGCGGAGAACAGGACCGGGAAGGTGGTGATAGTGATGGATCACGAATGACTCTAAAGAGAAGTATCTCAATAAATGTATCCACGCCACACGAGACTGTATCAGTGTTGGTACTACTGCTGGTAAAAATTAGACATCGGAACTATGCTCATGAAAGTTACCGTTTATACAAACCTTAATCGTTGGGTGTTGTATTTCCTCTGTTGAACCAGATGAGCAGCTTCGGAAACCGGCAGTGGGATATGTTTCATTCCACAAAACGTTAATTTTCTTGAG